>PVKH010000203.1:9079-44286 GCA_004027955.1 Chaetophractus vellerosus
TGCCTGTTTATTGCTAAACCAGAAAATTTATATCAACCATTTGTCATGTATATATATTTATAGCAGTTCATGTAATGAAAAGAAGTTTTCATGAGATTGTAATAACATATCAAGATGGATGTAATTGAAACAGAAGCAGATTGACACCTGGAATTAAATGCAAACCATAAAACAAGATACCTGAGTATTGTGCCTTATATTTTTGCTGCTGCGGGGGGGGGGGGGGGGCAGTCAGCCAAATACACAAATAAAAAGACATTGATGAATTTCCCTGGGTGTGTATGTGGTTGCAGAGAACCCAGTTATTTTATTAATCTTTTATCAAGCCTTGTTTAGATTTGCAGCAGCAATGGAATGTATTAATTTGGCAGACCAAATAGCTTACGACCAGAAAGTAGGAAATAATAAAGGGAAGACATGATTGATATACTGTCCTATAAATAACACATGTGACTGACAAAGGGGCTGAGAAATCTTTAGATCTGTGCTTGATGTCATTAATGGAGTTGTTAAACCAGGATGTTTGAGTTGAACTTCAATCAGAGAGGTTGCCTCCCATTTGAAATGCAGGTCTATCTCTAGTTACATGCTGTACTGATACATTGACAAAATTGGTGTAAATCGAATTTTTGTAAATTGGATCAAATGCACCGGGGGAATCTTGCTGTGAAAAATATGAATCCTTTTTTATCAACTCCAGTACTCATGAGATTTTGGTAGAGTGGGTCTCTTTAGATGGGCATTGCTTTCCCTGAGTCATTTATCTGCATGTGTTCCCTGTGCTTCTGGAAGAAAGTGACAGTGAGATTTGCATTTTCTGTTCAGGTTTCATACCTCACTTGGTTGGTGCTTCCAGGAATAATTGGTGGTGATTTGAATAAGCCTGAATCATTCAGATTTCAGAGCTTGGTTTTCAAGTATGTGCTAAGGAGGGCTTGCGGCTATGAATATGGAATTTGATTTCCATATCTGTTCACTGGGGAGTCCAGGCATGTCATAACCACTTCAGAGTCATGGTTGTACAAAGACACCCTGGCTATAATATTTCTATACGACAGTTTAGTTTTAAAAATTGTAAAGATGCCAAATGCAGAGCTGTATTGTTATTAGGGAAGTTGGTGACATCTGTTATATCTTGTTAACCAGGGGAGGAAAATGCTTTAATCAAAATGTCTAATTATGCCATCTATTATTATATCTATGAAAGATCCTTTGCTAAATTTTTGGAATTGGACTCACTGGAAGAAGCTGGTCTGTACAGGAACTGTGAAGTAAATTTATTCTTTTTAATTTGAAAAATACTTACCTTTAACCATGGTTAAATAAGGATGTTTTAATTATTATCAAATTGCTTTTAAACTGTGTTTTGAAAATAGGTATTTTCAAAAGTTGTTTGAGTATGAAGTTTTTGCTCTTGTCCCCCTCCCCACCCGTGTAGCATATGTGGCTCCCAGAGGGAGTTTGTGTTTCCAGATGTGAACCTAGGAGGATCTGTGGTGTCTGAGAGCCACCTGGGGAGGTAGCAAATGATAATTGTAGGTGAGAGGCATGGGGATAATTTAGCCTGTGTGCTGGGAGGTGCGATTTCACACCTGAGTGTTGAAACCTGCTGTTAGACAGTTGTGTTGTTTTAAAATAAGTTTTATTAGGCTAACATAGAAATGGACTCGATTGTTCCAGGTCACCTTCAGTTGAAGGAATATAACTGTTTTAAAAACATATATCCAGAAATATTCCCTGTATTTAAAAGAAGTTTTACATGATAACGGAAAGTATCAAAACTGTGTTTTACTCAGCATACCTACACTGCTTTCTGGTTCCCTTGATTATGTTTTAGTAAATTAAAATATTTCAGCATTGTGGCATTCTACTTGGAATGATTCAAACTTTAAAATCTACCCAGTAAAGCCATCCTTTTATCTATAGTTCAACCCAGAATTAATTTTAACTGAAGCTATTACTGTTATTTCTAGAATCACACATATAATAATAATAATACATTATATTTATTGATTGTCATAATGCTGGGATGTGGAGTAGGTCAAATAAATGCTTTATTTCTTAGCTTTGGAAGTATTTCATCTTTACGAAATGGCTTTATCCCATGAGTTGAGTACCTTGGGCCCAGCCTCAAGGAGCCTTTTGAAGTATTGACCATGACATGGTATACTCTCTTTTCTTTGGAATCTGGTGGGAAGTTCAAGTGCTATTATTTTTTCCTTATTCTCTTATATGTTCTGTAATGGCTTACTGTGTGCTACTTTGTAGTTAGGCTGGAGCCTTGGAAAAGAGAGAACCAGAGTTTTCTTCCTATATTTCAAATGTATTTATTGTTTTGTTTTCTTCCGTCCTCTACCTTTAGCCTTTGTACTCTCCCTACACATATCTCCCTCTGGGTAGGGTATATTTGAGGCTCACAGAATTGCTGCTTCCTTCATTCTGTAATTCATGCAGAGTGGGTACTCAATCAATGCTTATTTACAGTTGACCTATTTTCATAAAAATTCCATGAAAAGAAATTTTTGAACAGGGAGCTACTATTTACTGAGTACTTGCTCTGGGCCAGGCTTTGTGCTAGGAACTTGGCATTCATTGTCTCCTAGAACTACCCTGTGAAAAAAGAAATGGTGTCTCTGTTTTATTGTGGAAGAAACTGAAGTTTGGAGAGGTTAAGTCAGCTTGCCCAGGGTCAGTAAGAGAGAGGCAGGAAATGGAGCAGTTTCAGCCTGACTGGATAGCTTGTGCTCCTGTCTCCTTTACAATCTTCTTTTTAATAAAGATACATTTTGTGAGAGTCCCAAATGAGTCCCTGGCAGACCACACTTGTTCTTTGTAGCTGCTAAAAATTGTCTTGGTTACAAAGGATTTTCTAGATATAATAATAGGATTTAGGTAGTGGAAAGTACCTCAGTATCTTTTGGGAAGTTCTTTATTTTCTTTTTAATAGCCAGAGCTTCCAGTTAGGTAGCTGATTCTCATACAGTACATTTGTAGCATGTTTCCCCCCTTCTTTCTCTGTGTCCCTTTCATTGTTTCTTCCTGTATTAAAATTTGACCTTTTCCCAGCTTACATTGCTCAGGTGGATTTTGAGCTTTTGCCAAAGGCAAGGGTTCAGGCTCAAAATATTGAGAGCTACTATATGACAGTCCCAATATGAATTCTTACAACAGCCTCTTGGAACAAAGTGTAAAATCTGAGAAGGGACTGGTACCTTCTCACAGATCACTGTGGGTGTAAGTTTATTTTCCACTGTAGATTCCTAAGTATTTTGTCTTGTCTGGTTTTAAATTATTCTAGGAAGTGGCACTACTTTTGAGAATCTATTCCACAATAAAAAAAGACCTTATTGCTAGCAATATATATATATATATATTTTTTTTCTTTTTTCTTTTTTCTTTTTTTTTTAAACTAATAGGCAATGCATTCCTTCTGGTGAAAGACCATACTAAATAGCTTTTTGCTTTTCTTGATCTGTATATCTTGAAGATACTTGATGACAAATAGTCCATTATTTCCTCTGTCATTGTTTTCTTTGTGTTTTCTAAGCACATTTGCAAATTGTTCCCCCCATCCTACCACTCTGCCCTGTAGAGATTTGTTTATGCTACAAAGAGTATGCTAATGAATGTGACTGTTTGATTTGCTTCTTATGGAAATCCCAACTGTGATTAGAGTACTGTACATTCTTGAGAAGCTCCTTCCTCATCTTATCTGGGCCAAAATGGGCCCCCTACCTTTCATCCTCTAAGATTTTAGAATTTAGACCATCCCTTGGGGGGGGGGGGTGCCGTGTATGTATGTATGGGGGTGTTATTATAAAGACACAGGCTAAGAATATGCTCTCAGGATGTTCTGATTCACCAGGCCTGAATTTTCACAATATTTCTGGGTGATTTAGAAGACTAGTCAAGTTAAACACTTCTCTGAAAAGCCTCTCTTTTAAAAGACAGGTTGTAGTTTCTTCTTGGAATCATCATGTTTAAAGACAATCAGTCTTGCTGCTCTCTCCAACTACCGTGATGAGTGAGCACAGATATCCAAGATGGAAATACATTAGAGTTCTGTTTTCAGCAGAATTTGTGATCATAGGGGAGATCCAAGTCAAAGCATGTCCTTTGAAATCGAATCATAACCGTAAAAATGTAGTGTAATAGGAACCACACACCTTTAAGTCTAGGGTCTTAAAAGTGACCTGTTATACTTTAATTTGATGTATTTCTAGTGTTCATAAAAGACGAGTTCCATATTCCCTCTAGGGCTTGTCTCAAGTTGTAAACTCTTGGGTAGAACTGTGTATTTTAAACTTTTCCATGCCTAGTCCCTCCGGTGGTTTGTAATACTCCTGTTGTGTTGTATTCGATTAAGGAAACTTTGTATGAAGATGGGCCATTAGAAAGAGGTGTCAGTTTCACTTCACAGGACAGTGGATACCCTCTGTGTACTCTTTAAAGATGACACTACTTTAGCATTCTTGTTTTAGATTTTTACATCTGCTATCCATATTTCATCTGTGCTCTTATTTTGTTTAGTATGGTGTACCTGGGATTAGGAACAGAGAAATATGTATGCTCAGGCTGACTTGGAAATTGCATTGTTGAATTACAGCCCATATGGCCATTGTAAAATGGTTAGTACTGCATATAATTGCCTTCCCAATGACGTGCTTTGTCATTTCTTCCATCTTCCAAGAAGCGCTCCTGTAGCATGCTGACAGCAATGGCGTCATTAGAAAACATATGGACATGCAAAGGCATTAAATTGTCTTTAGTTTAAGGATTAGATTACAGTATTCGGGGATGGGCCACCACACTTTCAGTCGATAACTCTTGCTTAGTTCAGCACTGCTTCACTGGATGATTTAGATTTGCAAAGGTCCTATTTACTTGTTTGCTGAGTACATTTTATATCTTCCCTGCAATTGTAAGGAGGTCTTTTAGCTGTGTATAAGACCCCATCACAATATTGTAGCCAGTTGGTTTTTTATGGAGTGCTTTCTTCCAGCTGTTCATGTTTTTTGCAGAATTCTTTTCCAGGATACTCCCTCAACCTCTGTTTCCCTGAATGAAAGCCCAAAGCAGGCTAAGCCAGGGATTATTTTGTTTGGGAGTCATTTAGATGTAAAAAGAGACAAAGTAAGTAGCAGAGTCAGGAAGCTATCAGGTGGCTGCTTTGCCTGAATTTATATCATCTGTTGTATAACATCTGTCTCTATATGGGTCTATCACCCACTCCCCTCCATCCCCTTAGAAGTAGTGAGATTACTACAGCCTAGAGGCTCAGTGGTAGGTCCCAGAGCCCAGAGACTGTGTGAGGTGTGTGACAGGGCATGGGAAGAGACCATTCCCATTCTCTTTCCTGCACCCCCATAGTTGGATTTTCTTTGTGGCCATCCATTTGGGCCTACTATCCTTGTTCTCTGGTCTGGTTGTATGTATTTTAGGGATGCGACAGTTCTGGGAACTGGTATGCCTTGAATTTTTAGGTGCCCTTTATACAGCTGCCAGTGAAAAGTAAGTGAAGTCACAGAATGGAAAGTCATTCATCAAAGACACTATTCTAGGCTCAGGAGGCACCATGGTGAACAAGGGAAACAGATATCTGTTCTCATGGAGTCTAGCCAGGTGTGGGGGATAGACTACTGTAAGTACATAAACATATAATATGTTGGGTGGTGACATGGATAATAAAGCAGGATAAGGAGATAGTGAGAGACTGAGGAGTGTATGTGTGTGCTATTTTATATAGGTTGGTTTAGGGAAAGCCTCTCTGTGGAGATGATGTTTGAGCAGAAACTTGAAGGAAGTGAAGGGGCAAGAAATATGAATAACCAGGGAAAGAGCATTCAAGGAGAGGGAAGAACAAGTGGAAAGGCCTTGAGGAAGGAGTGGCTTGGTGTGTTTGAGCAATTGTAAGGAGGCCATGGTGGCTGGAATGGAGTGAGGAAGATTGAGGTAGAGACAGGGGAGGTGACTGTAAGAACTTTGGTCTTTACATCTGAGAGAGATGAGATTGGAAGCTTAAAAATAGCTGATAACTATCCAAAGCCCTCATTTTCCAACTGAAGAAAATTTTTGAATTTGCCCAACATTACCCATTGCTAAAACAGAACCAGATCCAGAACTTACATGTTATATTCCTTTATGGGAGATTCCCATTGTACCTTGCTGCCACCATTCCAGGTCTTAGGAGGCATGGAGTATCATTTTGGAAACCAGATTTGTGTCTTTTCCTGTTTATGGGTTTATGGGTATCTTTTTCCCCAAAAGATGTACTTGAAGAATAAATAGAATTTCAATGCCTATTCACTACCAATTAGGAAATAGCTTTGTTCCTCAGTGTCAGAATCTACTATCATTTGGGTATAATTTTAATAACAAGAATAATGATAATGGCTTACATTAATCAAGGGCTTTTGTGTGTGTCAGTCACTGTGCCAAGAGCTTTACATGTACTGTCACCTTTAACCCTTAACAAAAAATTCTATGAAGTAGGTAACATTATTATCTTCTTTTTAGAGATGAATAAGTAACATTGTTATCTTCTTTTTAGGAAACTGAGGTTCAGAGAAGTTAAATAAGTAACCCATTCATGGTCATGCAGCTAGAAAGTTGTGGAGTTGGAATTTGAACCCAGACCACCTGATTCCTAGACCTGTACTGCCCTCCCTGATGAAGAGGGTGGGCTTGTCTGTGTATAAACTTTCATTGGAATATATTACTTGCCCCCACCCCTCATTTTAAATTGTTCTTGAGCTGAGTCCTGGGATTAACACTGTCTTGTCACAACCCACTTCTATGTGTGCAAATGTTTGATTACATAGAGGATTTCACAGCTAACCTAGCTCAGCTACAGCAACTCTCCTGAATTTAGGTAGCTTGTTGAAGCACATACCTTTGATCTTTTGGAAGTAAGTTTGATTAGAGTATCTTTTAAGACCCGTGCTGTGAAATGTATTACGGAATTCAGACCAGCAGACTCAGTTGAAGTGGTCTTGATTCCCCACCCCCGTAAAGTAAAAGTCCAAAATACTACTACTGCTTATAGTGCTTATACTCCTTTGATTGTAAAATCATCTTTTTTTAGCATTTGTGCTTTTGAGGGCCACTGTGCTAGAAGTTGCTTTAGAATATATATGTGTGAAAAATTGTACATGTATATCTATGACTAAGAAATATTTTATGAATTCAAAATAGTAGAAAGCATAATATAACTAGTACCCGGGTACCCACCACCAACTTTAACAAACCCTTGCATTTTGCTGTGTTTTTCTTAAGATCGTTAGTTATTTTTAGTGTGTGTCGTCTGAAGAGGAACCAAGTTAACTGTAAGCTTTAGAGCAAGGGATTCTCAAACGCCGCTGCACATTAGAATCCCCTTGGGAGCTTTAAAAAGTACCCACACCTATGGAGGGCAGCAGGGACCCTCCACTCCCATCATCAGAACTTCAAAAAGCTCCCCAGGGCATTCTGTTGTACTTTGTGGGTAGAGGCTTGGAGGGAGTACCAGCTTTTCTTCACTGGGTTCTCTCAGATGGCAAGGACCAAGCCATGTATAAATAGCTGTGATTAGTGAACTGTACTCCTGGCCTTTACTTTCGTTTTCTCTATTGAACTTTTTTGCATGGTTCTGCTTTCCAAGATTCTGAAAAGTAACCTGGAAGCTCCTTTCCAGCTACTATCGTCCTCCTTCTACCACCATCACTGAGACTAGCTGGGGACTCATTTCTGAATTTGTTACAAAGCTTCAGGTATAAGAGACTAGAAGTCAGGCTGAGGGGACTGAGAAGTTCAAAAGTGTTGAGAGTGACTGTTGAAAGTGTTTGGGGTGAGCTGAAAATTATTATAAAATTACTCAGAAGTCAGTGAGAACACAGGGTTTCATTAACAAAACCTGGACTCATATCAGGAAGGTTCTGATCCCTCTGATGGAGGTCAAGGGCCTCTTAGCTTTATCAGTAGTGTATGTACCAAGATGTCCTATAAGGTGTGTTCTGCCATCAGCACTGGTCAGTTCTCTGTGGCTACATTTGTGATCATGGCATCTTCCAGGAATACTGTCAGCTATCAGCTATAGATTATGTGGGACCTAATTATCTTCTGTGGACTTTATAGCTCATTATTCATGCCTTCTCCCCGCTCCCGCCCCCATCCATTCAACAACTAGTTAATGAGTTTCTTCTCTGTGCTGGGTACTCACTCCAGGCACTTGGGTGGGGGTGGGGTGGGGAACAAGGAACTAAACAAAACTCTTGCTCTTATGAAATTGACATGGGTTGAGGGTTGGGGTGTTATATTCTGGTGTTCCATTGTTCTTTGGTGTGTGTAATGGAGAAAAAGTTATGATAGAACTGTTATCTTTCCTTTGAAAAGTTCTAGAGGGACCTTTGGCAGATAGGGAAGAGTTTTTGTCTAATTTGGCTTAAATTTAGTTTTTTTTTCATGTGGAGGGTATCCATTCCAGATGCATTCATGAATATATTTCTTTAGGAAAAGTAAAAATCTTGGGACATTAAAGTTTGTAGGGACTTTTGGAATGAGTTGAATTTTATTTTTATTTTATTAGTTACCAGTGTTACATGATGGAATTGAAATAGATATACAGCTAAGGTTCAAGCTTAGGAAAGATGCTCAAGAAATGATACTCAGTTTTCTTTCTGTTTAAAGTAGAATCTCTTGACACCAGTGTGCTTATAAATTTGAAGGAAAGGAGTGCAGAAACAAGGTTTATTTCTAGGACTCTACTGGGTAAGGCTATCAGACTACTTTCATTGGATGTGAAGCTTAAATCTGTTACCTTCTTCCACAGCAGTAAGGGAAATTGGTCACTGATGAATACCATTGGACCCCTGAATTGAGGGAATGCACTAGAGGCGATGTTAGAGTCAGTCAATAAAATGAATCTTGAGAATAAAATAGAAAGTTTGAGGGGAAAAAAATTACCAAAAAAGAACTCTTAAAATATTGTGTTAAGTAGAATAAGGTGGTCGATATAATTTCCTTTCTGGATCATCTTCATCAGACATGGTTGTTGACTAGAGAGGAAAATAAAATCCCAGCATGTAAAGACTTCTTTTTGCCTGTGAGCTCTTTAAAAATCATCATCTGAAAGAATAAAAAAGGAGGAATGTGTTTTATCAGCTTTTGGATTACTAAAGTAGAGTTTGACTTCAGAGTGTGGGAGGGAGGGTGGGAAATAAGATTTTGTTGTGCTCAAAGGAATGAAAACACTTTGTTTTTCCAGCTTGGGTCTTCCTGGTTAAGTTTAGAAATCTGTGGGTCGTTGGGAACTTTGTGTTCATGCGAATAGAGGGTCCAGGACTTGTGTACCTGCTCAGATTTACAGGTTTGGGTATAAGGGGAAGGACTTCTGAGGATTCACAGGATCTTTTAATTTCCCCTTTGATCAGAAAAAGCAGGGGTTGTGGGAGGGGTGGGGGATGGCATATGGGTACTCCTGGAATCTCTGTGTAACATTTGTGTAATCAATGAATCCTAAAAATGTACATAGATATATAAAAAATAAATAAAAAATTAATTAAAAAAAAAAAAAAAGAAAAAGCAGCATATGAAAGTACTTAATACTCTTTGTCAACTTTGTCCCTATCCTCAGAGTGGCTGTGCCTCCACTTTGTATTATGCTTCCTTATCCTGTCTCTTTGGTGTGGGACTCAGTGGTGATGTATCGGTAATAATAATGAGAACTAACATTTATTGAGTGCTAACTATGTGTGAGGTATTGTTCTAATCGCTTAAATGAACTCATGTAATCCTCACAGTGGTCCCAAGAGGTAGGTACTGTTATGATCTCTCTTTTAAAGGAGAGGAAGCAGGCAGAGAGTTTATGCCCAAGGTCATACAGCTTGTTAGTGGTGGAGCCCATACACTGTGGCTCCTGAGCCTGACTTGAACCACTGCATAATAGAAGCAAATAAATGCTTCTTGAGGGTTTCATTATGATGTTGTTTTACTGGGGCTTTTGTGCCCCCTCTCCCTTTCCTGCACCCCGCCCCTCACTCCTTTCACAGATGCCTTCAGAGACAAAAATACACCACAGTTTGTCGCTTGCTATAGATGAGCAAACTGAGAGATCTAGATAATTATGTTATAAAACTGTCTGGATGGCCTAGTGAATTAGCGGTAGAAGAGGGATGTAGAACCCAGGCTTACTGATATATAGTTACTGGTTTTCCCACTGAAATATATAAAAAACGTAACTAAAATTTTATAAATTTAATTTGTCTCACGTCTAATCCTGTGGATATCCTGAATTATAACAGCTAGGTACTGCGTGATATTATCCTAGGGAGGAGGGTGGTAGGAGTTAACATTTGCATGTGGGTTTATCTGACTTACTCTTGAGGGTATCTTTTTAATCTGTGGTAGGCTTACTTAAACATGCGGAAAAAGCACTTAGGGGAAAGTACAAGAGCCATCTTCAGTTGTGCACAATTTGTGGGTTCATGGAAAGGCAAGTGATTTCTTTTTTTTTTTAGACTTAAGTTAATTGTGTCCCAGTTGAGGTTAAAGCAAAAACAAACAAAAAAAAGTAAATGCAAGTGTTCTTTAGATACATTTCCTTATCTGGCAAATAAGATAAAAAAAGAGCCTCAGAAGAACCACCAGGCTTCCTGGTGTGTTAGAATCTCCTACATTCTGGCTTTTTGTTTTTGTTTGTTTTTCTTTTGGTCCTGTGATTCCTTTTGTTGTAACCTCTTTCCTTGGCTAATGCTTTGTTTAAAAACAAGTGCTCTAGTATTCTAAAACAAATTATCCAGCAGGCTTCCTGATTGTGCTCTCAGATAAAAGACCCCAGGGTAGTGCTTTTTCTATCTTTGAATTGCAGTTGCCTGCGCATGCCTGTGAGCAAAATTCAGTTTATTGAGGAGCTTCCAACCCGGATTAACAGAGTTATCTAAAACTAGGGAATATAAATTTGAAAGGGGATATGTGGATTGGATTTAACCTTTCCAAGGACTCTAATAGGAAGGAACCTGATATAATGGGGTAGTAGGAAGTGTTTTGACGGAGGTTAGAAACTGTGGACTCCAGTTTAGCTTTAAGTAGTTTTTAACTAAGTGACTTTGGTCAGGTCACTAAATCTCTGGAAATATAAACTCTTAAATACACTGTTAATGGTAATGAAAATAGGGGCAGGCTCCCAGATTCTGCTGTGGAAAAGCACATGTTCAGATTTTGCCAATGACCCGGAATTCCATGTGGCCACAGACAAGTAATTTGATTTCACAGTTTCTATTCTTAAATTTGCAGAATGGGATTCCCAGTAGGAGTTACACAGTTGTTATAACATATCTGCTTCCTTTTAGGGGAAATGGAATTGTGAGGAAAAAAATACTCATCAAAACATTGGCTAAGTATTTTTATATTTGGTGAGTGAGCATCCTTTCAGTTATCGAAATTTCTGCAGAATTTTCCCAAATATTTACATTTTGTCATCCATATTGGATATGGAGAATCTGGATTGGATAGGTGCAGATTGCCACGGTATTCTTACCTTGCATACCTGCACTCCCCCAGGGTAGCTTGTTAAACATACAGAGTCGTGGGCCTTGTTCCCTGATCTATTAAATCATAATCCCTCCCATTTGGCTCTGGAACATTTGTTTTTAACAGGCTTCCCAGGATGTTCTTTTATAGCAACCCCCCGGACAGAAGATTGGGACATTTCTATTATAGAAGATATTTCTGAATGTTTTTTGGTGAGGGGTGATGGTGGTGGTTTAAAATAATTCTTTTTTTTTTTTTCATTAAAATTTTTATTCAAGTATATCATTCATACATGAACATACATAAATAATAAGTGCATAGTAAAAGTTGTGAACTTGCAAAACAACATGCATATCATCGTACAGGGCTCCCACACATTACCCAGCCATCTACCCTTTGCATTGTTGTGAAGCATTTGTTACAAACTATGAAAGAGCATCGACAAAATATTACTGCATAACTCTAGCCCCTATCTTATATTTGGTGTATTTAAAATAATTCATTTTTATAATACCAAACCCTTTTAAAAACCAAAACATTCATACTTATTTGGTTTTATAACTTTATGAAATAGAACACACCTGGAAAAAGTGTAGTGTTCAGCTTAATGAATTATCAGAAAGTGAACACCCAAGTCACCGGCATCCATGTCAAGAAATAGAACATGGGCAAAAAACATTTGCGTTTTATTAAATTCTTCAAATTTCCCCTTCCAACTCTCCCCAAATCCCAACAAATTAGGAATATAAATAAAGGTCGATAGAACAATATTAGGCACAAATGAAAAAAAAAATTCTGCCTTTCTGTACCAGGTACTTAATCATTCTCCTTTAAGTTTTTGGTGATATGTAAGTTTGTATTGTTTATTTATGTTTTGATTCAGCCTTAAATCCATTCTTGGCAGTGACTGTCTATTCACACTCACAGCATATATCAAGGTTAGGCTCTCAGATCTATCTTTACTGAAATCTAATTTACTGAAAATATTCTCATGATAATTTTGAAAAATGTATAAAGACAGATTACCAGGCATGGCACTTATGACTCTAATAAACAAATGAGCCTTGTCATTACTGCCAAGTAACTTTGTAAAACATGGCTCAATAGCTGAGTATCTTTATCTGGTACTTGATGAAAGGTGGTTTCTGAGTTAAAAATTAAAAAAAAAAAAGTAAAAGAAGTTCCTCTGCCCTCATTATCCAACCCAAAATGCACTCTTTTCCATGGTTACATTCAAAGCATTTAAAGCGTAATGTAATGAAGTTTTCCTGAGGGTTTTCTTTTCCTTTCGAAACTGAAAAATCTTTAGATTTTCAGTGGGAGAAGTTTCAGATGTATTAAACAGCTAGCTCCTTTGTTTGTTTTCTTTGGACGGGGGGAGGCTTGTAGTAACAGGACCAGGAGCAAGCCATGCCCTTGGTCCAGGTGCTGATGGAGGGAAAGAGCTGTCCCTGATCGCAGGCATAGTGACTAATAATTACTTGCCCACAGCTGCACACCTGCATTCCCTGGCAGGCAGTAGCTCTGTGGATGGAAGAGCTGCCCTCCCCCTCTCTCCTTGTGTCACACTTCCAATCTTGGTGATCTCCAATATCAGCTTACACAGGTGACAAGACTCCAATCACTGTGCTCTGAATGGCTTTCCATCTTTCCAAAAGTACACTAGAGGCTTCTTTTGTTACAGTCCATTGATTAAATAAATATTCCTATGTGCACTAAGGAACTGAAATCTCTTATGGCAGGCTGCAGTTATCTTTCCATTAGTAGCAGAGGAACTACTGCCCATTTTCTCCCCTCTGTCTCTCCTCCTCCTTTTTCCCCTCCACCTCGCAGATTCTCAAAGGTACAAGTTACAGATAAATTATCTGAACTCAGATTTGAGGCATGTGAGAAGCAGGAGGGGTAGTGTCATGCACTTTGGTGCAGTGTGCCAGCCTGCCCGCACGCCATTGGGGCAGTGCCCAAGATGTGTGGATAGTAGGGGAGCTTGTGTGATTCACATTAGAAGGGTCTTTCTTGCTTTGGGGTTGTCAGGCCTTTGCCCTTCCCCTTCACCTCTTAGCAGAAGTAGATCCAGGAGAGTCTTTCTAATTAGCTTGCCTCTCTTGTTTAAAGGAGAGGGTACTTCTGGTGTTGAAGTACTTCTGCCTGTCTAGTGTCAGTCCCATGTGTTTGATTATTTGCAAGTTCCCTTCTGGCAGTGACCTGAGAGCCCCTGACCTTTTGGGCAGATAGCCAGGGTAGATGGTGTGATTGTCATGTGAAGGGCCCAGGTGTGAAATGGCAGGAATTCTAGCCATGGTGGGCTGATGGGTGTCTTTTCCTTGGGCAGGGGGGTTGTAATCTATCTGTAACTTAATGGATAACAGATATCTGTAAGCTATAAAGCTCCTCAGTAATAAGGAATGATCTGTTAGTCAAGTGTGAAGTAACTAATACTTTCCTTTTCATACCAAGGGCCTGGGACAAGGAGAATAAAGAGAAGAGAAAGAACAAGGATGGAAATAGGAAATTAGGGTTTTGGAGAAGACACTTAAGTATTATTTTGGTATGAAGGAAGGGGTGTGCAGAGAGAAATGTGACAGAAGGGAGGTGTTGAAATGTTCGCAACTTCTGACGTCTGCTAAGGAGGGAACCCCTTTGATAGAATTAAGATAGGTGCCCCCTTGTAGCTGTGACATTTTAAAAAAATGCAAGGAACCTTGTAGCTGTGTGGATGGTAGAGACACATAGTAGAGAAAACTGTTGGAGTAGGTAAAGTGAAATCTCTTAGTGTGAGTCTCTTCCAACTGACTGTGGGTAATTAGTTGGAAATGACATTAACCTGAGCTTAATTGTAATTTTGCATAGTAACAGCATAGCAGCTGTTCACTGTTTTCTTTTCTGGTGGTGTGATTTAATTATTATTATTATTTTTTTGTTATCTTTTAAGCTCGAATTTTGTTGTATTTTCCTTTATCCCCTCCTTACTGCTGTACCCATAGCCCCCACAGTTTATCAGTAATGTCATTTCTGTTGCTTTGGTGCCCACGTGGCTCTGTGCTGAGGGCTTGGGATGCTCTTGGTTTTGCTAATCATTTAGCTTCTTAAAAGGCTGCAGTGGAAAGTCATCAAGATGAGCATGGGAGATTGGAAAACTTGTGTTTTGGGCTTCTCCACAAGGTTTTAGCTGATGATGTAAATAATATGGATAATTCCAGGCCTATCAAAGGTGCTCAAAATATCAAGTGAATAGGCCGAAAGAGAAGCTAATTACTGAACAGTGATGGCTGTGATATAACCAATTATTGGATCATTAAATGTTTATTACCTTTTATATGCGCCTTTCCCCCATAAGGGCAGTTTCTTTTTTAAGTCATTAAAACAGAAATGTGATCTTAAAAAAAATTCTGCTTAAAAATTTGCCACGAGACTGAAGTATTAGAAAGGTCTTGTATGATCTGACAGCTAAATAGCTTGCTTTTTTTGGTCTGTTGAATTAGTAATTAATGAAATGTATTGCCTGAGCAGAGAAAATAAGATTAGTTTTGTTTAGAAAGAAAACAAAAGCAAAACATTAACCTCCAAATATAGGTTAATATTAAAGGGCAGTATAAGAAGTATGAAAAAAAGTGGAGTCTGCATGAATGATAAGATTGATGGTAAAGCTCATTTAATTCATCCATTCATCATTTTCTTGAGCACCAACACTGTGTTTACCAAGGGGTGGGGTATGTAAAAACAGAGGAGGCAAGGGGCCCTGTCCTCAAAGAGACTCTAGATTAGTAGAGCATTTAAATCAAATGCTTAAGTAACAATTATTGAAGTGTAGAAAGTGGTAGTTTTAAAAGGCATATGTATATTTCTATGGAGGAGGAGTGATTAGGAAGAGGATCTTGATTTTGGAGGTCACTGTGTTGTGTGCATTAACAGTAGGTTGGCTGGAGGCCCATTGCTTGGGTTCATGTTCCAGCTCTGCCACTTACTGTGTTACCGTTTGCCTCGGTTTCCTCTGTATAAAATGGAATAATAGTGATGTATCACTCATAGGGTTGTTGAAAGGGTTAAGTGACTTAATGTATGTAAAGTGCTAATGACAATGTCTAGCACATAATTGACATCTAATATTTGGTGGTGATGGTGGTAGAGTAATATTTGTTGGATAATGCAAGAGCAAATTCTTTCTAGGGGAGATGGTATTTGATTGGATGCTGAGGAACTGAAAGATGTTTCAGGAATTTCTTGTATCGCCATGTATAACTACATACTTAATTTATAATCCCTACAGTAATGTGTGCTTGTGTAGCACCATTGACCAAAGATCCTAAAGGGTTCTGTATATGTATAAATGTTTATTCTGAAACAGTCCTCTGAAGCAAGAAAACTATTCATGCACATTCTGATGAGGTGTGAAAGGCTGCAGAGAGAGCCTGTCACTGCTATTGACTGTTCTTTAATTGAGGTATGCTTGGAACCTAGGTTTGTTGTGGGCAAATTAGACCAATGGACAGAGGAATTTTTTCATCTTTGTAATTTAATTTTTTAACTTTTAGTTTGCAGATGAATGCATTGTGGTAAGTAAATTTGGGAGATATTTTTTGTAGTGTTTAGCAATAGTGAAACTGTTTATTCCTAAACCCCACCAGATTACAAACAATTGAATTTAATGGGAGTTTATAATAATGAATATTTGTTGAACATTTGCTCTATATCAGGCATTGACATAACTCTGAAATTGATACGCTTATTATCCCCATTTTACGGATGAGGAAACTGAGGCATAGGAGATGTTCAGTAACCTGCCTGGAGTCATGCAGTAGTGTAGATCTAGGACCTAAGCTTTTAATTTTTTTTTTTTGGTGGGCGGGAAAGTACTGGGGATTGAACCCAGGACCTTGTACATGGCAAGCAGGCACTCAGCCATTTGAGCTGCAGCCACTCCCCCAGGACCTAAGCTTTTAATCTCATTTTCTTAAAGTTTATCAAAACCGTTTCAGTTTTTTTGGAGATTTTGTAACAACAAAAAAGAAAGAGGGAGATGTCACCTTACCTAAGGTCTCTGAATATGTCTTATTATTTGCAACCTGGGACTGTAGTTCTAACTCTTTAGGCTGTTTTCAAGCTAAGGCATGTAAAGTACTTGACCAATAATGCTTGTTCTCAACCACTGGTGGGTGGGATCCTTCTTAACTGGTTCAAACTAGTAGTCATACAGGCAGGTGGGCCTGGTCTAAAACTGTAGCCTCTTGCCCACCTTTGGCCCTGGTTCTCTCTAGCATACCAGGGACGAGGAAGGTATTATCATAATGAGATACACCCTAATTTCTCATGAGAAATTACAGTCCCGATTCTAGACTTATCAGGTCATCAACAGTATGAAATGTAGTGGATCCAGTAAGGAATTTGGTGTTCTCATGAAGTAATTTTCTAAAATAACAGCAAGAGTTCTCAAAACAGTGGCTTGTGAGTCCGATGAGACCAGTTTTCACCTTGTTTTGTACAGGGGGCTGGAATACCTGGCACATAGGAGATGGTAGCATAGTAGCATTATTTATTGTGTGAAGGAAAGAAGGAATGAACAACTTCATCTAGATGTAGAAAATGGTAATAGAAAGGGGAGTGGGATTTTAAAATTTTGGTTTTGTAGGAAGAGGAAATTGAGGCACCAAACGCGTAGGTTAAGTCTAGCCTCTTAATCACTAGACCTTACGAATTTTGCATAATTTGTACCCTTGAAGGTGGCAATACCTTGTATTAAGAACATATTTTTATTGTAAAACAAAATTTTATCCAGGTCAAGAATTTCTTCTAAATTAGAGTATATTCATTTCTGTTTTGTGGGTTTCAGTCTGTGGAGTAAGAACTTGTCAAGAAGCCTTAGGGTTGTGGAGATCTCACCAGCAGCTGTGCTAAGCACCTTGCTGTAAACTTGTGCTTCTGAGTGACAGCATGACCTTTCAGGGAAAACAAAATAAACCAACCAGCAAACTCACTCACCGGATTTTCTCTAGTATCAGGATTGTAAACTCTGGTACTAACAGTTTGCCAGGCTCACTGGAGCTGTTGAGGCAACTTCCTTTCTCTTTTTGTTTGTGCAACACGTATGTATATAACCATTTTTAAAAACACATTAGGGAAAAAAAAAGTTTTTCTTCCGCTGAGTTAAGCTATAGCAGTGGTTTTCTAATCACCATGAAACTTTATAAAAATATAGATTCCTTGGTACTGTTCAAGACCTGAATCTGAGTGTCTGGGAGGGTGGGACTCAGGAATCTATTTTTGAAGAGTACTTTGATTTTATGATTAACCAGATTTGGAAACCCCTGAGATAGAGAACTGTACTATTTATTTTTCACCTCTCCATCCATTTATTCTTATTTATTCTCCTGTTGAGTAGATTAATATTAGTTACCCGTGGGATAATGGTAATGTCTTAGGAACTGGTATAGAAATAAGAATTAGAACACAATCCCTGTCCTTCCCTTTTCCCCTCAGGGTTCAGAGTCTGTCTTTAATGGATTCACAAACTTCCCAAAAGTCAAAGGCAGAATATTTTGTGAACACAGGTTTTTCTAGCTTTCATTAGTTTTTCAAAGGGGCCAGTGACCCATAAAAGGTTAAGAACCAAGGCCTAGCACTTTCACAGCTGTTCTGGAAACAGTGTGAGAGGGCAGTGTTTCTGTTGCTACTTAGGATGTTTTTGACCTTTCAAGTGGCAATAGCAGTTTGTGAATTGCACCTGTTTTTTGCACCATTTAAAAACATTTAAAAACACGAAAAAATAGTGTAACATCTGGGTTGTGGTCGAAACAATACCTAGGGGTACAGAAAATAGCTATTTGGTAACTGCATAAAATTTCATGTTAAAGAGATGCTGACAATAAAACAGCCTGGTGGTCAGCCTGTTGATGGAAGAACTTCTTAACCAGGATAGCTTAGGCAGGGTTCACACCAATTTTCTTGCAGTATATAATTAGCTAAATCACAGATAACAATTTTCACCCCATGGATATACATAAAGACCAATTTTCTTATTTTTGTTGCATTCTTTCCACAGCATGTCCATTGAATTGCTTAATTCCAAAATAACTTTGCCAGCTGCACTGCTTGTACATCCTTCCTTATCTTCTGAAATCCCCAAATAACACCCATTCACCACAGAACAGAATTGAATATTAGGGACGTCCATCCTAAACTGCTGCAGAAGGTTTACTTAAAACCCCATATGTAAAATACTGTCTTATCCCTAAGGATAACTTTGTAATTCAATTTCAGTTGTGGCTCTTTGCTTCTCCTCTTTTCTTTTCTTCTTTTCTTTCAGGCAACTGTTAATTGTCATAATTCTGAAGTTGCCACTCCTTATTGTTCCCATTTACTTTCTCTCTCAGTCAGTCAGTCAATCCATCCATCAATCAGTAATGTATCCAGTGACTTCATGTGCTTCTTTGGGAGAACACAAATTCTTCAAATTTTATAGTTCTGGTAATGCTACGTTTTAGGGTTGGTAGGTTTGGAAGAAGAGGGTAGTCAGTGGAATAAAATGTTACTAATTCTTTGGCCGTTATTTGGATATAGTTTCTTTGGGGGTTAGGAGGGAGTTAGAGGCCTTCATTGTCACTGAAGTCTTGTAACTTCTTTGTAGACTGTTCAAATGTCTGTGTCACTTATTTTGCACTTTTATATATACCACTTTGCATTATTCTTTTTTAAAAAGTGAATGTCTTGTCTCCCTAAGATTTTAACTTGCTAGACAGTGATTATTTGTTCTAATTCTTTGTAGTCTTGCCATTATTTAGTATACTGAGCACATAACAGACGCTCAGTAAATATTTAATTAATTGGATGTGTTGATTAGTTCTGCCTTTGAGTCTTGGATCCTCAAGAGACTAGAAGATGGAATGAATCTGGAGTTTGAAGTTGATACATGCTTAGAAAGGTAGGGATGTAAGAATGGATTGTTAGGTCTGTCTCTCAGGGCTATTCTATATTTTTCTATTTTTAAAATATTTACGTATAGCTGAACTAGCCCAGTTTTGTAGTTCTTTAAAATATTGAGTATCTAGAATCCTACAGTTAAAAAGAGAATTTTATGGCAGAACCCAATACTTAATTTTCATTTGGAAAATGCTAAATGTAGTGAAACTTGAGAGAGGCTTTTATTAAGTGTTTTAAAAACACTAATAAATGATCACAGACTTGATCATTAAAAGCTGTTAATCAAACAGCTATCACTCCTAACCTGTCATAACCAAGTACAGTCTTCATCTTAACAGCTATATTTGGGTGGAGGGAATATTGGAGGCTTTTACCGAACAGGTGACTATCAATAGTTATCTTGAAAATCTGGCCATTGATGGCTTGAGAGAGAGGGATCAGAACAGTGAAGAGGTTAATCACTACCCATACTGTGTGAGAAGAGGACCTGGGAATGTTTAGTTTGTAGAAGAGGCGAGTCAGGGTAATAGGTGGTGGCTGGGCTGTCTTAAAAGTATTTACAGGGTTGATTTCAGGTAGAGGGATTTAATCCACGTAGTCATTCCTACTCCCACTGGAGACATATTTTTTGGCTTTCTACGTAAAAAGAAGAGTTTTCTAATAGTCTGTCTCAAGGTCTTGAATTGCAGTTGCTGGAGGCATTCAAACAGGTTCACTCATCACTTACCTGGATTATTGTAATGGTGGTTAACATTAGGTATTAGTGAACTTTGAGATCTTTACAACCCAAAGAGACTATGATTATATGATTTTCAGGGCAGTGTGTTCTGAGTTACTCTAGTCATGGTTTGAAGTCCAGCTCTGCCCCTTCTAAACTTTTTTTTCTTTTTAAAGAACCCCTTCTGGGGTGCTCTTTCCTTAGTATTCAATCCTATGGCCATCATATGGCCATCATACATATATGAAATGGAACAAAACTTACCTTATCTATGTCTCCGGGTTTCTAGGTCTCTTTTTACAGTCTGAGCTCTTAAAATGAAAGTCCCACTGGACTTTCCTTATTGGAGTTTGCCTGGGTGTTGGCAAACCAGAACAGGGATTGAGTTCAGTCATTTGTGATACAAGGTTTTCATTTTAAATCACTTACATGACATCTTTAAGGAAGATGTTCATATTTTCCTTATCTTAGGGCTCCGCAACCTCTTTCCTTTTAAAAAAACTGCCAGTTTTAAGAAACTGAAAGGTGAATTGTGACAGCTACCAATATTTCTGAGTGAAATAATATACTCTCCAGTTAAACAGTTGGACCTAGACTAGTGATATGTCATTTCAGTAAGTGGACATTTTATAAAAAAGAGGATTTGGGGAGAAAAAAGCAGGGGATGGAGGTATATATGTGGAGTCAGTCTTATCAGGAAAGCTGAAACAAATTCTCCAGCCCTGCAGTACCAGAGGGCACTGTGGATTAATGTTCTGGGCCCTGGTACAATGTCCCGCCTTTTCAGACATTTGGCACTGATTCACTCATCTCAGCACTAAAGTCTTGAGGATTAAGAGTAGAGAGAATGGAAATGAATCATTTTCTCTGCCAGAGGAGGTACTTAAACTGGGAACGGAGGGGGTGGGGTGGGGATGTTAACAAATCAAGCATTGGCAAGGAAATCTGTCATGAATCAGCAATGACTTGGAAATCCTCTGTGGCTGTATTTTACAAAACTAAGCTTTGCTACCGCCTGCATTTCTCTTGTGCTTACCTTTAGGATCAGCTTCAGGTCCCTGTATGGAGGAAATGAATCCTTTCTGCCAACTTGACAATAATAGGTAATTAATTTACAACCAGCTCAATTAGACTCCAGCCCATACAGTGTGTCTTTTAAAAAGTCTTTGTTTTGACGCTAATTGAACTGGTTGTAGCAGAGACAGCCAAACGATTTACATTTATCTTTGGCAGGACACAAGGGCTCTCCCTTGGTTTGGACAGCCACATTTTTTTTTCCTCCTCCTCTTCTATTAAGTCTGGCACTAAAATTCTGTGCTTATCATAATTTTCTCATGAAAAAAAAGTTTTTAAATCACAAAAGCCATGTTTATTGTAGACAAATTGGAAGATAGAGATAAGCAAGAAAGAAAATGAAGAGCTCGTATAATCTTAACATCAAGAGAAAACCCTTCACAACCTGGCCTTTTCTTTCTATACTTTTCCCAGAATGCATACAGCTGTATATGTAAATATTTTTATATGTTCTGTTTTTACAAAAATAGTATTACACCATGCAAACTGTTTGTTGGAAATATCTTGTCATTTTATAAAATATTATTCAACAACATTTTAAATGGCTGCATGGTAGTCCATTGTGTGGATGTACCAAAGCACATTTAACCAATCCTATATTATTGGACACATTAGCTCTTTCCAGGTTTTTGATATTATATCCAGCTCTTGTTACTAAATCTTTGTGAAGTGCCTTTTTTATTTGCAAAAGACAAATTCCTAGATATTGAATTACTTTGGACAGGAGCATGGATGTTTCTAAATTTTTTCTTGCTTACTGGCAAATTGTACTTCTTAAAGGTTGTACCAGTTTTCACATTCAGTAGCAGTATATTAGAGCTTTATGTTTATTCTTGATATTCAAGAGTATAGAATATAGAGAGTATTGATTCAGATGGGCTAAATCGTGATCTGTGATTTTGTTGTTGCCCCTAAAATTCATGTCAGCCATATAAGTCTTCTGAAGACTTATCGACGAAATAATCTGGTTTACATAATATAGTGAAATAGAGATTTGCTTATTTTTAATAGCAGTATGTTACTTCATTTTGAAAGGTTATAGAGTAAAATCAAGTAGCTTCTTAAGGCAGAAGGGCCTTTGTTTTTCCCCAGGGAGGATTCTGAAACAATATTTTTCATATGAATAAGGACCAATCCAAAGAAATAGATTGAAATCAAGGAAAGGAGTTTAGCTCAGTATATGAAAAAAAATCTTGACATTCTTGAGATGGCAAAACTCATGACTGGGGGAGCAAGATAAATTCTGACATCACCATCAAGAATTGCCATGAGGGGAACCAGCTGTAGCTCAATTGATAGGGCTCTGGTTTACCACATGGGAGGCCCCGGGTTCGGTTCCTGGGGCCTCCTCGAGCAGCAGGCCACCGTGAGCAGGCAGGCTGCCGTGCAGTGAGCTGACTTGGCGGGTCGCCACAGCGGGGGGAGACAAGCAGACACAGAAGAACTCAAAAATGAACACAGCAAGAACTAGCAGAAAAGGGGGGATATATAATAAATAAATAAAAAAAAGAATTGCCATGAAAAGCCATCTCAACACCCTGTCTAAATTACTGTTAGAGTACTATTTCATTGTTCTGTAATTCTCTTTACTTGTCTAACTCACTAAGCTAGAATTCTCAAGAGCCAGTGTTGAATCTTATTCTTCTCTATATTTACAGTGTCTCAAAATTCGACATACAGTTGGATAAGTAGTAGGTGCTCATTATTCATTGAATGAATAAATGGATAGAATAAGACTATATTATATATATGTTATAAATAGATAGTTATGATTAAAGGAAAAGATCTTTCAGATCTTTCCCCCACCCCGGTTTTATGGCTAAGGAAACTAAGGCTCAGATTGTTATGTATTGCTCAAGAGCCAGTTAATGATACAAGCAGAAGTTGGAATTCTCTGTATCAGCATATTTCCCAGATTTTTTATTTTATTTTTATTTTTTTAAGGTACCGAGGCTGGGGATTGAACCTGGGACCTCATGCATGGGAAGCTGGCACTCAACCACTGGGCTACACCTGCTCCCTTCCCAGATTCTTATAGTATAAGGATTGTGTGTTTTTTCCCAGGATGGTACTTTGTATGATTATATTTAAAATCAGGAGTAAAATTATTATTTCTTACATAGCACAATTTCTCTAACTTCTCTTTTTTATTTTCTCTGCTTGTTAATATCAGGCTAAATTTTTGTTAATACTCAACACACTCTTAAATCACATTCTATTTTCTTTTCTCCCTTTCATTTTTTAACCTCTCCAATTTCATTCTCAGTGGAGGTTTTAATTTACTCTAGGGGTTCTTAACAAGGGGTCCGTGAGCTTGAATTGAAGTTCAAAAAACCATTATTCTTGTGGGGACGTGTTGGTATGGGTGTAATATATTTATTAAATAATACACAGTATAGTGTGGACTTAGTAAAGTGGTCTGTGGTGTTCACCTGACTGGCAAAGGGGTCCGTGGAACAAAAAAGGTTAAGAACTCTTGATTTACTCAAAACAATATTGCCATCTGGTTGTCAAAATGTGTTGAATTGACCTCTTATCTGGAGATCCAAGTAAGGACCTCACCTGCTGGGTAACTAGAGATTTAGTCAGAAATTGAGGCAGGTAAAGAAAAGCCTTCTCTGAAGGCCTGGGTGTGGCCTGCCTGCCTGCCTGGCTGTCCTTTGATTCACAGTGAGGGGCAGATGTGCCTTGTTTTCTCTAGAAAGTAGTTTCTGAATAAAGTTTTTGTTTGGCCAGATTGGCAGTGCCAAGTAATGTCTACAGAGAAAGTGGATTTTAAGGTAAACCAGGAGGAAAGGGGAATTAAAGAGTTTTAGCATTTCTTAATTTTTTCTAGTGAGTTTAGTTTTTCCCCCTTTCTTCGTGACTTATTATAGTTTGATTAAAATTTTAAGTTCTGGAAATCAAGTGCCATGGTAGTTAAACCATCATGGGATACTATACTCTTAGGTTCCATAATATTTCACAGTACATCTCTTTATTGTATGTTAAATGATAGGGAAGTATAATAAAATGTACCCAGAGAGTACTTATCTATTTTATGTCCTGTAACATGCAGTACTTGATGCAAATGTAGCAGATCTCAAATGAAAAAGAACAAAACTGGTTATAACCCAAGGCTTATCTTATGATTGAAAGTTCCTTGTTGGTGGCATAAGTTCAGCAAAATCATAGAATTTGAGACTCAGACCTTAAATAGCATTTAATCCAACCCATTTATTTTATGGATGGTGAAAGAATGAGTCACTTGCCCATTGTCATTCAGCAGGTTAGAGAAAGAGCTGTGGGCAGAAGCTAGGACTTAACACTCCCTCTGCTTTGCCTGATCATAGTTGAAGCAGTTAGGCTAATCTCTCTTTAAAAAAGCATGCTATTTGATGTTTTGTTGGGTTGAAACCTGTTGTGCCCAAGGTCACCTGAAAGTGTCCCAGATGCTTACTTTTTCTGCTGCACAGGTCATTCCATGCTTCGCTGAGGGTGGCTTTGGGTATGGCTGAAGTGTGAGAGGGATTAAAGAATTGTTTCTGGTGCTATGACTTATTACCTTTTTAAGAAAATAGCGAACAGGTAGTAAGGGAGCTATTATTTGAAAAACTCTGGACAGGGAGAAATCTCACGTGACAGATGATCATATCTCTTTGCCATCTCTTGCAGCTTTAGGGATTTGGGAGTCTTGGATTCTTAATCTTAACCTGGATTCCTAGATTGATTGGATGGTCTTGCTCAAGCACCTCACTTCTTGGGTCTCAATTTCCTCTTAGGAAATTCAAGGGGGTTAAAGTGGATGATTTCTTAAGGCACCTTCTGGGTCTTGAATACTTGTTCTATAAAAATAACTGTTTTTACAGAAGTTTTTCCACATGATAAAATAACCAAACATGGATTTTTAGCAGTCTATTTAATTACCGTTTTGATTGGTCTTTATGGGAATTTTAAAAATGTTTACAGATTTTACTAGGATCCAGCTGCCAGCGGTTATTTACAGAGCAACCACCAGGTGCCTTTGTTGCTATAAAAGAAATACTGTCCAGCCTCAAGGAAACCGGAAGCACTTCTTTATCTCTCAGGCTGGGGATGGAGGTCATTCTTTTCCTCGAATGCATTTAAACTCCATGAATCCAGGGACTTTTTTGTCTTGCTTATGTAGCAAGGGGTCTGGCACAAATAGTAAGGGCTCAGTAAATATTAGTTGCATGAATAAAAGAATGAACCTAGTAGTCTGTCTTGCTTATATTTACTGAAGATGTCCCATTGAGATTTATTGTTTCTTCAACCTATAAGTACTGTGAATGGGAGTAAATTTCCCAGAAGGTATTCTTCATTTTCCATATAAGAAATGGGGCCAAGATGCTCTGAGGCTAAGGGAAAAACCATAAGTACTACATTTCCCTCTTAGAGATTTACTTTACTGTTACCATGTTGTAAGCACTGAGGAGCCTTAAAGAAGCCTGCTTAACTTTGTTTAACCCAGGATTTCCCAAATTTATTTGACCCAGAATCCTATCCGACCCATTCTCCCATGTGGAATAGTTAACATCCTGCAGAACTCTGAACTGTGAAAGAGAAAGTTTGGTATAGGGAGCAGTAAATGGAATGAATAAAAGCAGCATATTAGTTAAGAATAATTAATTCAACACTAATGGAACATACTATTCTATGTTATGCACTGTTGCTGGCTTTTTTTTTTCTTTTAAAAATGACAGTCTGTCTCATTACAGATTTAAGGTTCGATGATGAAGATCAAGGAAAGTTGTAAGTGACCTAATAACTATTTTACATTAATGGAAATTGAATGATGGAGCTGTAACTTGTGTTAAGAGCTGCCCTGCCAGGTATTGAAGGGAAATAATGATGAAAGGGAGTCTGTGTCTGCTCCTTCAGGAGCTGGCTGGCCAGAATAGGAGACAGACATGTAAACAGATTATAGCAATAAAATACTCAAATGTGTAATGAACAGAAGTAGGACAGAGGAAGGAATGGTTTTTTTTTTTTTTTTACTGATTTAGAACAGGGTTGCTGTTCATACAATAAGCCAAAACCAAATAACTGGAATGCTTCTCTCTTCCAGACAAAAGTCTACCTAAGCATCAAGACTTAGCACAAACGACTCTGCTTCTTTATGTTTTTCCTCATCCAGAATTAATTGTACCATCTGTATTCCCAGCAGAACCTTGCTTACACCTCTGTCATAGACCTTATCACAGACTTGCCTTGTATATGAACTACTTGAGGGCAGGGCAGGGTTGTCTTTGTCCCTGTATTTTTACTGCAGGCACAGTATGTAGCAGTACCCCCACTGTGGCTGTTTTGTTTAGACTTGTGGTAAGGCATTGGGGTTGTGAGTGGAAGTTACTCATTTTAAGTAAATCCAGTAAATTAAAATTGGTTTTATATAAAATATAGATTGGAAAGGTGATGCTATTATTAACAATATGGCTCCTTTCAATAGCATTTTCTCCCAGAATGCTTAAAATATGATTTACGTTTCAAGAATTCAATTACATTTTTGTAGCAACTCAATAATTCCATATCATGAAGTGTTTTGATATCCTGTGAACATTCTGTAGTCAGTTTTTAACAAGACCCTTTTCTTACATCCTGTGTTTCATCTGGAATGTCATAAAAACAAGTTCAGTTTGGCATTCTGTTCCCACTAGTGGTTGTGTTTGAGGCCGAAGGTCAGGGTATACATTGATATTTCCCTTTAAAGTATTTGTATCTTTTTATAATTTGGGGGCATAATGATTCCATGCAATGGAAATAGTTAAACTGGCAGTTAGCCTCACTTGATTTTGTAGTTAACTTTCTTTGTGACCTTAGGTAAGTCACTTAACTTTCAAATAACTGAGGGGGTTGGACCCAGAATTAATTAGCATGGTTTCTTCTAACACCTGATGTTCCATGATTCTCTGGGGAGGATTCACTTGCATGGAGATTTAAAAGTGGATACATTTTTCGATTAGAGCCTTGGTAGTTTATATCTAATCTCCCTGCCCCCTGATAACCCATTTTGGAGCAATATGATAGCTTGTCATGGTATAAAAACAGATTACCCAGAACCCTCAAAAGACTGCAGTTCTCTGATTTTTTTATTTTAAGGAGAAGAAAAAATGACAGCAAAACAAGCTGATAGAGTAACTTTATTCAAAACAATGGAAAACTTTATGTTGGTATACATAAGTCAGGACAAATCCATCCTAGTTTTATACATACATAGTATACATAATAATACTCAATGAAGTGCTACAAATTGTTAACTAAAAAGGAGATATTTTGTTCAATTGGGTTTCCTGTCCTAAATCTAGAAAGAATTGTACTTGAAAGATATATTTTGAGTATTTCCACCAAGAGTTGAAACAACAACTTGCCTTTGACAGAAAGGCATAGGTATATAGGAAGGTTGCCCCCAGCTTTATGATAAATGTACTGTGTATAAGTCATTGAACCTTTCTGGGTTTCATTGTCCTCATCTGTTAGAATTAATATCATTTTGATTACTAACAGCTTTGTGATTAGACAGTTCTAGGCATTATTTCAGGGCCTCTCTTGTTCTTTTCCTTGAGAGACTAATAATACTCCCCCACCCCCACCTCTATCCCCTACATCCTTGGTCTACCTCCCAGACAGTTGATTTGTGAGGGAAAGGTATTTTAAAAACACTTTGAATAGTACTTTCAAGAAAATTATCTTGTATAGTAATCTATTGCTTTGCTACAAATTTACAACAAAATTAGTGGTTTAAAATAACATACCTTTATAATCTCAGTTTCTGTATGAGCTTAGTTGAGTACTTTGCAAGGTTGCAATAAAGGTATTGCCTGGGGCTGGGGTCTTATCAGACGGCTTAGGTTGTTGGTGGATTTCATTTCTTTGCAGTTTTAGGACTGTAGTCCTAATTTTCTTGCTAGCTTGAGGCTGCCTTCTGCTTCTGGAGGCTCCCCTCAGGTCCTGACTGCATGAGATTTCCCAACATTGCTGCTTGCATCCTCAGAGCCAGGAAGGGAGAGAACAGAAGTAGGCCCTACAGTCTTTTGTGATGTAGTCATGTAATCCTGTACACATAATCACAAACATCCCATGATCTCTGCTCTATTCTACTAGGTAGAAGCAAGTCACAGATCCCACCCAAGGAAGGGAGAGGATCACACAAGGTAATTACTAGGAGGTGGAGATCATGTTGGCCACCTTAGGAGTCTCCTTGTTTCACCTCCACAAGACAGAAAACCATGTTTAAAATTGTTTATTTATATCTTCCTTTGAATCTATGCATATACAAACATCTTACTTCATAGTAGAGCCTCACTAAACATTGATTGGCTGAAACTTCTTTCAGTTTAAACATCCTGGCCTCACCAGACCTCGTGCCATGCCCTCATTTTATTAAGTCCACAGATTGTGGTGAAGGCAGGATTTGGGGCCTATACATTCTTATGCCTCCCTGCCCAGCATAGCACCTGCAGATGGTAGGTGGTCACTAAGTGTTTCTTGAGGGATTGTAACTGTTGTTTCAGCTACATCACTGAGTTAATTTGGAGAAGTTTTCCCTTATACCACCTTCTTGTTGTCCAGGTAGCAAGAGATAGACAGCTAAACACAAAGGTTGTCAGAAGGCAGTGACCTTGGTAGCAAGTGAGCCAGAGAGCATGGTGGTTGATGTTTAATGTATCCATTCCCATTCTTGATTGTGCTTTTGTGGTATCTACTTGCAGAGGGCCCTAGACATTTCTTTTTCTGGGCAAAGTAGATTATCCAAATGATGATCCACTTAAATTACTTTTGGTTTTTAAGTGTTGGACTGCCAAACAGGAACGCTTGTTCAAAAAAAAAAATGTTGTTCCTTAAAACCCTTGATGGGAGAAGGTGTATAGTAAATTCTTAATTTCTTCTTCCTGAGTCTATTTTTTTTTTCCTTTTGAAGTTGGTTCGCCTCTCCCTCAGTACCCTTTTCCATTTCCCACTTCTCTACCTTTCTGACTTAGGTGAACTTGCTCAATGTCTTTAGTTCCCCTCTTGGTAAAATTAGAATATCCATATCCATATCTATCTAAAAAGAATGAAATATGTAATGCACATAGCAGGCATTCACTGAGTGACAATATGACTAAACTGTAGAAGAATGACTAACATGTTAAATTTATTTTTTCACTCATTTATCATGCCAGCAATTGCATGGTATAATAATACCGTGTTAAAGATCTCAGTGAGTCAGAGGATTGAGGTGGGGAGAGGAACCAAGAAAATCTCTCCATCTTCCTTCTGCTTGAAAATAAATTTTAAATTCTTGAACAGGGGTTTTTGAAGATTTCTAAGACATGAAATTTATTTGTTTTTTAAAATTGCAATAAAAATGTTCAAGCAGTGAGATCATTTTTTGACCTGACACTTAATTGTATTTAGAGACAAATGCAAATCTGGTAGGGAAAGATTTACAAGTTATTTAGAGGATCTTAGAGTTCGAGAGTCCATCCCTTCCATTTTATAGATTAGGAAGCTAAGTGCTTTGTGCAGTGACATATAGTTCAACTGGAAGACAGGAAACAGGTCCATGAATATTATCTTTTATACAAACTCGACATTTTCATTCATTTCATTGAAAAGAAACAAATGTAGACCTGGGAAACCCAGCGAACAGCCAGGGCACTTGGCATCTCTCTGCATTGAAGGTACCTTACAGTACCTTGCAGCTGTGCTAGAAATCAAAGTGCCAGTGCTTACTCCTTAAGTGTTCAAAACTCAGCTCCTGACTTAAGGTGGATCTTGTAGGGCTTTTGAAGAGGGAAGGGAAGGAGTGGAAGAGAGATTTCCAGCCTGGAGTTCCTGCTGTTCCCTTAGGGGATTTGGGACCTATAAAAACACATTTAGTTTGTGAATGGCAACAGATAATAGTAGTGACCATTAATTGAAAGGAGCAGACCAAATGGACCAGAGGTCAAGACTTTGCAGTTATGACTGGTGGCTGGGGGATGTCAGCTGAAATGATCTAGATACTTTATTTCCCTACTCTTCCCTCTCCCCTCTCTTCCTAGGCTTGAAAACCTTGGAAGGAAGGAGGCAGAACTATTTACTAAACTGAGACATGTTGTAAATACAGTTGACGCAGATGGTCTCTTTGGGCTGGAATTTCAGGGGGAAAAAACACCCCCAAGCCTTTTTAAAAACTGCTATTTTACAACCTGACTGCTACCTGCAGTTTGCCAATTACCCAATTATGACACAGATTTGCACACTAAAAAAAAGTAGGCTGCTATTCCTTCCTATACAAGGATTTTAGTCACTGTACATCTTGTGTCTTTAAATAATGTATTAGGAACATTTTCAAGTCTGTAAGTGCTTTTTTAATGAGAGTGTGAAGATTTTAATGGGGCTAGATTGCTTTTCATGACATTTCAGAGTGACTTAATTGTAACAATGTTGAGAGGCTGTATTTTAAAGTTTGCTAAGTATGTCTGCTGCGGATTGTAGTCAGACACTTAAAAGGACAGATGGATGGATAGTGGATCAGATAGCTTTTTACTCCTTAGTTTCCTCCAAATATTCGCTCTCGACAAACATGGTGTATACCAAACCAGGCTCAGGTCAGGGTTCTCGTGAACCTTTTAATTTTAAAATAGAAAAATAGGCTAATAACTGAGGCTAGTGAGGCTAATTTCAGAGATAGGTTCTTTAAAGTTTTGGCAACAGTGTTTGTCCTCAGCCATCTACCTTCCCTGCAGAGCATGTAGGCTGCACTCTTTGTTTATACTTCCTCCTAGTCCATAACTTCCTGTGCACTTTGTAAATTTACCTGTCCTGTGTGTTTTTTCAGGTATTTTAGTTAGTGTTCCTAAAGCATTGTCACTACTAGATAAGTTTCCTTTTTTTTTTAAGCAATTTTTTTAAATGGAAAATCCAGATATCAGGAACGCACTTTATTTCCAACTCCCCTTATTGTTGTTTGTGTTCACTGTCTGCTGTCTGTGTCCATTAGCTGTGTGTTCTTTCCATGTCTGCTTGTCTTTTTCTTCTCGTCTTTCTCTTTAGGAGACACCGGGAATTGATCCTGGGACCTCAGATGTATGAGAGAGGCACTCAATTGCTTGAGCCACCTCATCTCCCTGGTCTGCTGTGTTTCTCACTGTCTCTCCTCTGTGTCTCCCTTTGTTCTGTCATCTTACTGCGCCAGCTTTCTGCAGCGCGGGCTGCCAGCTCTCCGCGGTGTGGGCCAGCTTGCTTTCACCAGAAGGCCCCGGGAATTGAACCCGGGGCCTCCCATATGTTAGATGGGAGCGCAATTGCTTGAGCCACATCTGCTTCCCCAGTTTTTAATGATTGGAATTTCAGACTTCGTGAACTTCAGTTTTCTTGTCCTCACAACAAGGGGGTTATTTAGAGGTCTTTTCCTGTACAAATGTTCTTGGGATTCTGAAACCTGTGGCAAACTTTTCAAAATCAGATCAGATGGCTATATACTTCCAACCCTGTAGGGAAAAGCACACGGGAGATTCCCATACCACCTGCACAGTTTCCAAAGCATGGTCCCTGGCCTATCTATACAGAATTCATCAAGAGCACCTTAGAAAAAGTTATAGGATATATATATGTGATGGTTAGGCTAATGTGTCAACTCGGCCAGGTAATTGTGTCCAGGTATTAGGTTCAGCAAGCACTGGGCTAATTGTAATACAAGAGCATTTATGGACTTCCATCACCAGTGAGTGAGTTTACTGCATGGATGGCTGATTACATCTGTATCAGTCAGGGAAATTGGATCAAGAATGGATGATGCTTTTATCCAATCAGTTGACTGCCCTAAAAGGGGAAGTGATTTCAACATTCAGAGAGAATTTCCCAGCTCGTCTTTGGACAGCCAACTTCTCCCAGAACTCATCGAGGACCTTTCATTGCTCTTTCATCGGAGCCCCTGGCTTGCAGCCTGCGTGCGGAACCTGGACTTGTGCATCCCCACGGTCACGTGAGGGACTCTTATAAAATCTTATATTATTGACAGATATCTCCTGTTGTTCTGTTTCCTTAGGGAACCCTGACTAACCCCGACTAATACAATATATATAAAAAACATCAATTTTTTCACCACCCGGCTTAAATGAAACATTAGGGATACCTTGGAAGACTCTGGGAAGCCTGGGGTGTTTGTTTAAAATGGAAATTCTCCTTTGAGCGGGGAGGCCAGAGGTTTGGAGCAATAAGGATTATTAGAATTCAGTAACCCTTTTTTTCCCCTTTGTTTCTTTTAACCCCAAGGAAAGCCCATAAATTTTTAAATTGGTCTTGAAAGTTTTACTTTGGTGGAGGGTGGAATATTTTTTTCTATTACAAAATAAAGATACAATAAAAGGTTTTATGATTATTTTCTGGTATGATGGAATAGTCATTAGCTCCCCTTTCTTTTTGGGTTGGTTTTCTGAAAAATCTCACCTGCATTTGTTTTAATTTTCTGAATTACTTTCTGTGGTTTAGATTTAGTGGTGCATACTTGGATTTGTGGGAGGAAGGTGTACATGTGTGAAGGGACTGATTATTGATTATCCACCTTACATTCTTATCTTTCTCCTGGGGATTTTGTGAAGATTAATATCCACTGGCTAATTCTAAGTTTGCAAAATGCCTTGAGTTCCTTGGGGGAAGCTGTTACATAAATGTAAATAAATTATGCAGCACCTGAATTTGGTTGCTCATCATTTTTTATAGTATTTTAATTAAGAACTTAGTGCTATTTAAGTTAGATGGCTGGGGAAAGGTTTTAATCACTTAAAGATGGTTATATAAGTAGGTAGAAGCAGCATGTAGGCTGGAACCCATGAAGGAATAAATGAACAAGATCTCTTCTGGAGATTCTTATTTTCTCTAGCACTGGCTGAGCTGATCTGTGGATTAATGCTTCCTCTCGTGTGCTAACATGTGCTGTTAGAGATCAGCCTTATTTACAGTTAGCCTCAACTCCCAGATACCTTGGACTTCTCAGGTTTTCCCAAATGAGTTAGGAACTTTTATTAAAAAAAAGGAATTGGTCTCACTATCTAGGTTTCAGGGAGCAGGAGAGATCTGACAAACCAAGTTGGCTTCTGGAATGCTGTGTTTCTACGGCTTTGGTTTTCCAGTGGTTATGACCATCCCACGACTGCTTAAGAGTGCAGATAGGACACTGCCAACACCCCACATCTAGTTGTGCTTCCTTGGTTTGCTGTGTTGTGGAGTCTTACCTGTATGCTTGATTTTTGTCTGTTTACCTGTGAACAAAGAATCCTGTCACTTTCCTTCCCCTGGCTGGCCCCAAACCAAAGACTTGTAATCTTTCTCATTCATTCACCATATATCTGTTAAGCACCTCCTAGGTCCTCCGCCTGTGCTCCTATGGTGGGCACCTGTGAATTACATGGAGTTGTTGATGCAATGGAGCTGTCTAATGGGAGCACAAACACTAAAAAAGAAAGCTGAAACCAATACAAATAGCTATAATTGGTTGAGAGGCAAAAAGGGTAATCATAGGCTCTTTGAGAGCATAAAACAAGGAGAACCTAATCCAGTCCTGGGTACCAGGGAAGGCTGTTTTGAAGAATGACACTTTAGTGAAATCTGGAAGGATCACTGGAAGTTAGTGAGGCAGAAGGAGGAAAAGGGAATGCTGTCTTCTAAGAAGCATACCATGAAATCATTTTTTTCCTCTTCCTTTCTCTACTCTTTTCCTTCCCCACATAGTCTTAGTGGGCAAGTGACTTTGCTCTTTTGTGGGTGGTTGAAGATGGGGGGCTATGGGAAGGGGGCGGGAATTACAAGATGAATACATACTAGATAACAAGAGATGGTAAGATAGTTTTATTTTATCAGATGGTTGACTCATTAAATTGGACTCTTGACATGCTGTTTCTCTGAATTGTGCTCTGGTAACCTTTCAGAAGCCTGGTGCTATCCATAGACCTCTGTTGTATGTCTGGAATAGGTTAAGGGCCTGGGAAAAGAAAGATACACTTGTTGAAGGAGGTCCTTGTCTGTCTTTTTTCTATCTGTAGGAGATAGCACAGGGATAAGCTACCTAATGTTTTAGATATAATTTCTCAAACTACCAGTATCAAAATCGCAAGGAGTCTGTTAAAAATATACGTTCCATAGCCTTCTTATTCCAGACCTGCTGAGTTAAAATCTTAGTAGTAGGGCCCCTGGCTGTTGTCAAGCACTCTTGAGAGCCACTGCCATGAAGGCATGGACAGCCAGTGGGCCATTCAGAGCTGAAAGAGGCAGACTTTTTTTAACTCCACTGGGACCCTGCTAGATTTCCCACCATCTCTCATGGCCAGAACCAGCTACATAATTGGTGGGGCTTAGTGCAAAACAAAAATGCAGAGTTCTTTATTTAAAAAATTAAGAACTTGAATGATGGCAAAAGCAAAACATTACACCAAGAAGCAAGGCCCTGTACAAGTGTACAGCTTGTCTGCCCATGGACCCGGCCCTGCTCACTGTTCCTGTTTACCTTTTCGAAATGCTCCCCCAGTAGTCAACTGCTTATTGCTCCCTGTGCACCACACTGGTCTTTGCTTTTGTCCTTTGGATCTCGCGGTATGAAATGCTATTTTTCATCTATTCTTTCTCGCCTGAGCTTACCCCAGTCTTTTGGATGTACCGTTTTAGAATCCTGTGCAAGTTGCCACGGCAAGACCATGTACTTCTTGAGGGCCCAGACCCACTGTTTCTTATCTTGTATTCCCTGCCCTTAGCTGAGGCTTTGCTTCTGTAAGTGTGCTGAGTAAAATGCTTTAATCTGAATACTTAAAAAAAAGTTTAATTAGGTTAAGGGCCACTGTGAATACATATTTGGATCAGAATAAGGTGTTGGAGGCAGTGTTGCCCCTGGCATTGTGGTGTGGAGGGTCCAGGGCTGCCTAGGTATAACTGGGAATGACGTGTGAGAAACTTACAACATCTCTGGCAAGTTGTGCATCCTCTGCGGTTGACACCTTTGGTAGCTGCTACCCTCCTTCTAACAACTAATTTTTTTCTC
>PVKH010000204.1:0-44065 GCA_004027955.1 Chaetophractus vellerosus
GGATTAAGACTTAATCATCTTTGTATCCCCAGAACACTGCCCAGTGCTGGAGACATATTTTTTGTGCAATGCATGTTTGCTAAGGGATACCAGGGAAGAAGTGTGGGAAGGAGGGAGGGAGATAAGAGGGAAGCCAATGATTGACTATAGTTGTTCTGTTACAGGATTACGCTCACTTGGGATGACAATCACCCAGTGTTATGAAGAGGTCGGCCTGTTGCTCCTATTTCTGTCTGTGGGGATTTCTATATTTTCAACTGTGGAATATTTTGCTGAGCAAAGCATTCCTGACACAACCTTCACAAGTGTTCCTTGTGCATGGTGGTGGGCCACAACATCCATGACCACTGTGGGATATGGGGACATTAGACCAGACACCACCATGGGCAAAATTGTGGCCTTTATGTGCATATTGTCGGGAATCCTTGTCTTGGCCTTGCCCATTGCTATTATTAACGACCGCTTCTCTGCTTGCTACTTCACCTTGAAACTCAAGGAGGCGGCTGTTAGACAACGTGAAGCTCTGAAGAAGCTCACCAAAAATATAGCCACTGACTCATATATCAGCGTTAACTTGAGAGATGTCTATGCTCGAAGTATCATGGAGATGCTTCGATTAAAAGGTAGAGAAAGAGCAAGTACTAGGAGCAGTGGAGGAGATGATTTCTGGTTTTGAATTCACTCTTAGTTTATTGACAAAATGTTATATAAAACTAACTTGATTGATAAAGACTTGTTACGGATGTCTATATATTGCTGATGAGTCTCTTCTGAGAACTACCTGTCTTAATTTTTACTGATAAATTTCTTGGCCTACTGGAGTATTTATATGCCCCCAAAATATCCCCAAAACATTCCTCAGGGTATAACTGAAGCTATTTTCACATTTGAGTCTCAAAAATAGCCAATTACGACCAAGTTCAATTGAACAAATATACATCTGTTTAGATTTTCAAATGTGAAATAATATCATAGTAATATACTCACAAAGTTAAAGGTTTTAAGATTCATCGGTTTTTAAAAATTTTGCACCATTAATTTTAAAAATGGAAGTTAAATTACATAGCCCCGATAAAAGACAAATGAATATTTAAGAATACACCAAACAACTTTACTATTTAAAGATATTCTCCAAGAAAATAAATTACACCTTTCCCATCAGTTAAAGCTGTTGAATATACTAATTAGCTTTGCACAGAGAAAACCCTGATTTAATTGCAATAGATTGTGTTTTTATTTTCCATCTGTGCAAACCACAGGTCACAAATGCACTGGGCAAAGACCTCTGCTTCCCATCATCACTATTGGAGGTGGAAATCCCAAAGCTGCCTAGACTGCAGTAGATGAATGCTGCACACCAGCTTCAAAGAATTGCACATCTTCATTCTCCCCACCGAGTGCATTATGTGGATTATAAAGCAGAATATTCCTTAGTACTCTAAGAAAATCAAATGGTCTTAAAAATGTCTGTTTATGGATATGCTGTGTACAAGCTATGTCTTTAACTTCATAAATATGTAAAGGTGAAGCAGTGAGCATTCCAAATTTATATACTGAAATTATGAAATGAGGATATGTTGAATGACAGCACTGGATGAACTTGAAGACCTTATATTTTTTTAACAAAAAAAAATATTATGGATAGCTTTCTAACTTTTGGCATAAATAGCAAATGTTCAGACTTTGTGTGCATTTTGACAGCAGATGGACAGTCATTCACAATAATAATACTAATAACCCTAGACATTCTCTTTTACAACTAAAGACAAGAGCTATGAAGCCAAGAATGCATTTACGCTCCCAATATTCTAGTAGATGAGATCTTAAAAACAAAGAATAACAAGGATGATATTACTTTAAGATTTGTATTTCTCAATGGGGGCAATATCACCTCCAAAGAAGCAAAATTCGTTCTTAAGAGGTGAAAAAAAAGTCTTAAGACTTCTAATGTTTAAAGCATAGACATATTTTTAGGACATAGACATACAGTATATCTGTGGTCTTAAAATTTCAGGTGTGCAATTAGGAAAACATTGTCTAAAAAGTTTACCTGGGATGGGTGAGAAAGAAATAAAACATTGAGAAACACTGCTTTAACATATGACTATGCTATATTTCATTAACTCTATTATAACTATACTGTATATTATGAACTATCAAGAAAAAAGAAACGAGGTTCCTATTAATTTTAAGATGCTATTGATTGTAAAATGCATCCAGATTTCAGATATGTACAAAAAATTTAATGTATTTTAAAAGTCAATGAAATTTCATATGTACTGCCTCCTGTTTTCTGGTATGTATGCTTTCGCTCTGAAAACATTTTCATTGCTGGCATGAGTTTTACACTGTATACTAAAGTACTTAAAGCCATTTAGCTTGATTCTACTTTTCCTAAATATTATCAATATTTAGGAATTATGGTTAGTAATAAAATAAATGTTTTCTTTCTTACACACGTTCAACAAGTGCTAGAGCATGGTACAGAGCCACTAGTCCTGGTATAAATCTCTTCCAACGTCTAAAGGGAAGTGGAGGCTAAACAAAGAAAGCAAACTCACCCTGGCTTCTCTAGAACTCTATCCAATAGTAAGTTACTTGCTATAATCCAGGCCTGTGCTCTGTACTTACGTATTATGTCACTTTATCCTGAAAGTACCCCTATTATACAACTACAGTTATACTCTTCTATACATATATAGTATTTATATTGCATATATCTATATATTTGTTCATTCAACAAATAATTATTCAGCAGCTTTCTATGTGCTGAGCACTAGAGACTCTTTGTTAAACAAGGCATAGCCCTTTTCTCTTTTCTTTAAATTTTCTTTAATAAGTTTTTTAAATTTTCTTTTCAAAGATACTTAGATTACACAAATGTTACACAAAAAGTATAGGGATTCCCATAAGCCCCGCCTCTCACACACTCCCACAACCTCCCACACAAACATCCTTCATTAGTGTGGTACATCACCTGCAATGGATATACACATCCTAGGGCTTTGCCATCAAGCATGGACCATAGTTCACATTGTAGACCACACTCTCTCCCACACAGTTCTGCATGTTATGTGATGATATAAAATGGCCTATATCTGTCGCTGCAACGCCACCCAGGACAGCCCCCAAGTCCTGAAAAAGCCCCTGTATTACAACTGCTTTTCCCTCTCCCTGCCCTCTGAGCATCCAGTGGCCACTGGCTCCACATTAATGTAATTTCTTCCATTGCTTGAATCACAACATGTCCACAACAGAGTACCAATAAGTCCACTCTAGTCCATAGCTCTTCCCCCCAATCCTGAGGAGTCTGGAATGGCAATGTCCACTCCACTTCCCACCAAGAGGGGGCTTATATCCCATGGATAAGATGGATGGGATTGTCCCCTGTTCTCTTGAAGTTAAGATTCCAGGTGAGGGTATGTTTGTGTGTGTGGGTAGGTGGGGGAACAGATGACAAACTAAGACATTAAAAGGTGAAGTGGCTTGCCCAAAGTCACACAGCCAATAAATAGGTAGCAGAACCAGGACTGAACCCCAATCTGCCTCAGAATACTACAAAGAACTAGAAATTGATACTCCTAAAAGTGATAGTACAGATCTCATTACTCCCACACAGCTGTTCATAAGGATTCATTTTACAGCACATCGGGTAACTTCTTGTGATGGAGAGTTTATTCCGTAAAATTCCAAATAAAATATCAGATTATTTTAATGAATATTTATGGTGAAGCTTTATAATCATCATTAGGCAGGAAAAATATTATCTTTGGAACAATAAATAGTTGGAAGATGAAAAAATGATAAATGAAAAAACATTTACATATATGTATACATATCTATACACATATATATTCCTATCAGAGTATAGGATACTCCACAAATGTGCTATGTTAGATGTGTGAATTTTGACAAGATATGGACATTTCAAAGACATTTAAAATATTATTAATTAGTCAAATACACTGTTATAAATAAAATCAGTGTACTTATTCAACAAATACACATATATGGAAACCAAATTTAATTTAAGTAACAAAGCAAGGCAAGAACTCAATTTTACATCCCATTATTTTTAAAGCATTTGACATTTTTCGAATCCAAAGAATTATTGCTGCTATAAAGCAACATAATTAATTTGTTTAGAAATAGAAAATAATAGAATTAATGTCATTCTCTAAGTATTTAGAAAACACTAATTAAAAACATTTGAGTGCACAGAGGTAATGCTGGACTATCAAAAAGAGTACTTTTAAGAAATTGCTGAGGTATCTCTAATAGGAGTGGCTTCTTGTTCATGTTTCATTAATTTTTTTCTATATGTGCAAGAAATTTTTGTATTTATCATTTTAATACAAAATTACATGAAATATAATGTATTAGATGCACAAAGATGTTAACTGAAAGAGGAGTCTCAGTTCTGAGTGTCAATGTGGAATTCTTCCTCATTAAAACTTTTCGGCTAGCTGTTGCATGAAATAAATATGTAGGCTAAAATTACCTAAAAAAACATATCATTAGATAAGCTCACTACTTTGACACATATTTCCAATGATAAATTTTGTTAATATGAATGACCTGCTTCTACTGAAATATTATTCATTACTATATGTATTAGCAAGTCTTCAGTTGGGTCCAAGAAGATATCAATTGACAAATGATATATGAGTGATCCCTTTTGTGATTTTCCTTCTTACAGCAATCCACCCCCAAACCTCTCTTCTAGCCAAACTGATATATGAAATGAAAATATATAGGTAAACCCCATTGGCAATTGCTTAAATGTATGCCTTTAGGGGTAATGGGATATCCTGGCTACTCACTTCCTCATGTCCTCACTTCCCTTATATAAAATTATAATCACTCCCTGCTTACCCCTCAACTCCATTTGCCCTCTATTCCTTTCTAGCTCTTTCTAGTATTCTATTGGTAAAACTCCAGCCCTAATTAAATCCAACTTTGTGCCTGTTTGTGCATGCCCTGCAGAGCTATCATGACTACAGAAGAAAACAATACATGCTGACTGTGCTCATTTTACATTCGTGTCTAGAACCCCAAATGGGCTTTTAATGTTTCCAGGCAATCATACTGCAATTCCTGCGTCCATTCACTCTCTCTTGAAAAAAGAAACCTCTAAAACAATCCCTTGAATTCACTCTCATTCAAAAAATATAATCAGAAGAGATTTGCCCAAGGGCCAGCACCTACATGTATCCAGCTACCTTCATCTGGATGCACTGTCCATTCCTTTCTCTCCAACTTTGTTGCTTCAGAAAGTCTCCCATCTCTCTACTATACCATCACCTTTTCCCCTTCCCACTGGGTCATTCCCATCAACATACAAAGAAGCATTAATTTTTCCCATTTTCCTATCTTAAAAAGTAATTGAACCTACTTTATCCTCTATGAACTACCCAATTCTCTGCTCTCCTTTATAGGAAAACTTCTTGACAGAATTTTCTATACTTACTGTCTTCATATCTATATCTACTGCCCCTTTTCCTATTTTCTCTTGAATCCACTCAGATCAATCTTTCACCCCTAAAACTTCTCCAATATTGCTCTTCTCAAGGTCATCAATGGCTACCCCATTGCTAAATACAAATGTCAATCCTCAGATTTATTGTTTGATCTATCAGCAGCATTTTACAAGATTAATTATAGACTCCTCCTTGAAACACTCACTACACTTGACTTCTAGTCCATCACATTCTCCTGATTTTTCTCTTATCCCACTCTCAGTCATCTTTTCCCACTGAAATATTCAATCAAGTCTTGATCCTTGTTCCTCTTTACCTCTCCACCTAAACTCCTTCCTTTGTGAACCCATTCAGCTTCATGGCTTAAATATCACTAATTTCTATCTCAGACTAGACTTTTCCCCTCACCTCCTGCATCTTCAGATTTTTATATCTAACAGACTATTTGACATCTTCACTTGGATGTGCATTAAACATCTCATGATTGGCAATCCAATACCAAATTACTGATATCTCCCCAAACTTCGTGATAGTTCAAGTCATCTGAAAAGTAGATGACAAGATCTCTTTTTCCAAAAGATCTCTTGGAGATTTATGGGGGAAAGGGCTATGTAGGATAAATGCAGGTAAGCTAAAGAAGGTGGGGAGAATCTTCAGACCATGAGGCAGATCTGTCATCTGTGAAGAGGAAGGGGAAGGGGAAGGAGGATAAAGGAGGAGGACAGGGTGGGAATAGTCTCTGTCTACATCCCAGTTCTAAATATGTCAGTCAGGTTGCTGGAGAGTCCTCGAGCAAAATTAAATCAATAAGGAGTCCCATATCTACCAGAAATGGGACTGTGTTAATAACCCTACTGTGCTAAGTAATTGGGTGGAAGTAGCCCTTGGGAAGCATAGCCCCAGCAAGAATATGGTGATGGAATCAGAAGGGCAACAGTTCAGGCTATCAATTATCATTCTCCCCTCAGCAGGAGAGCTGAACAGTGTGTTTCTATGGCCACTGTAGTCCAACCCTGAACTGCACAGGTCTACTTCTCCAGGTAGGTCAGAAGCAGTGTCTCCATGGGCCTCTCTGCATCTCTTGAGCCCTCTGAATCCCATCCTGAGAGAACACTTGGAAGATATTTAGTAAAAGCATGGGGAAGCAACTAGCAGTCATCCTCTCCTGCCCCCAATACTCACAGCAGCCCATCAAAGCAGATTATCTCCTCCCACTATACCTTATCATCCTAAAAGAGTAATAAAGATCATTCTAGTCTGCTCATGATAGCCTCAGGGAAAATGTTATATCCTTGAAAACACTTTCAACACCATTGTGTACTGAAGTACACCATAATTAGGTCTGGTACACAGAATTGATATTGTCATGCTATTTACTTTCATTCTTGAGCAAAAAACAATGGCATGAACAAAATGTAATTAAAGGAGAATATTTCAAAACAATCCATATCCCATTTTCTTCATTTCTGAACTAGTAATATCACACACAGGATGATACTGTTTTAATGGACACCATTAATAATCCAATGACTCAGAAAAAATAATTTCATGTTTATATATTAAATTCTGTAAGACCACTAAGTTAGACAAAACCATTTAATTCTCAATAACACAGAGCAACCAAATATGAAATAACAGGGAAAATAAATTAAACTTTGGATCTCCTTTTCATGTTTTATATTTTAGTGGCAATTCTTCCAATTGTTTGAAACAAAACTCTGCTTCGCATACTTTAGAAGGTATCTAGCCCTTCTGTATGAGGTTCGATGAAAAGAAGATAATTGTAAACTGTGAATTTTCTACATTATACATAGTTCCAAATAAATAATTGACCTAAATAAGATTTGAAGTTTTGTACATGCACATACTCACATGTGCTCAGACACATACATGCACACAGAGAGAGAAAAAAAAATTTAGGTAACAGATGTGATTTTAAAATTAGGGGAGGGAAAGTTTCCCTTGATGAATACCAGTAAACACTTCAATACTTCACACTGGATAAGTAGATATAATTTCAATCATCTCCCTAAGTAAGAAAATAAAATCTTCCTTAGAAAATAATTTCAGTTTCTCTGAAACAGGACAATTTTCCTGAAACCCTGTCTTTATACATGTCTTTGCTGTACAGCAAATGTTTTATCTTACATTGGTCTATAATTATTATTGTCAACTAACTCTAAATGGTACATGTGAAAATAAGACAGTTACAATTGCTATGGAAACTGTATTTTGTCGGAAATTTATTTCAATAGGCCTTGCTCCTAAAGTTAAAAAAAAAAAAGGAAGAAAGGAAAACAACACACAAAAGCATTGCCTTGACCACAAGCCACGAGGAAAAGAAAGAAGAAAACATAGAAATAAAAACACATTTTTCTAAACCTTCAGCTGTAATCATAGCTTCTTTCTTTAATTATTTCTCTTTTAAGATTTCAAACCAAGGAAAATGATTACTCACTGTAAAAAAAATCTCTGTATAATGTATAATAGTTTAAATATTCTATAAAATTCTTTTTAATTTTATAGAATATTTAAACTTGAAATGAGAGCAAATATATTTTAAGAAAAATACAATAAATGAACATTTGACAAATTCTTTAACTTATTTGCTCTTCTACTCTCCTTAATTAAATATTCTATGCTATTTTCACAGACTTGTAAAATATGTTAAAGAAATAACTTAAAGAAGCCAATTTGTTCAATTCCAAATTGTCAAAGCATAGACTAATAGATCCTACTTATCCACTTCACATGTATCATATTATTTTGTAAATAAATCTTCAAACAATTTTCAGCAAATTTATTTCAGAATCTAATCAGCAAAATCATCTTTTCCACCCATTGCTGGCACCTATTTTCCAGAATTGTTCTCCAGAGCATAGATCAATGTTTTTTTAATTTGATTTCACATAACATCCATTTAAGGACATTGCACATATGCAGAGTGAGGGGGAGTTAATTGGTACTTAAATAAATAGGATAAGTTATGGTCTAGAAACAAAATAGTATTGTGGCATAATTTTAATACCAAAACAAGGTCCCCATTAAAGTAATTATGTGGCTTTCTACCAGATTTGGAAACATTTAATCAAGTAAAACGTGAATTATTTTAGTATACAGGGTCAATTGTTTCTTAAAATACAGATTAAATACCATTAATGAATCATGAAATAAATGCATTGAGTCATAACCACTATTAAATTTTGTCCACTACTGGCAAAATTGCTGTGTATTCCAAGGACATTTTGGTTACAAACATTTTTGGGCTTTTTTTTTTGGAAAGGGTTTTTAGTGGATATGCAAATATTTCAGTTCATGGTAATAGTAATATTTTAAGTGAATTGAAACAAATTGCCCATAAAATGAATAATTTTATTATTTTAAAAAATTGATATGAAAATTACAGGATATGATTATGTTCTATTCCTGGAACTGAAAGTGTATTAAATAGCGTAAATACCGGTAATAAATGATCCCTGTAGTCAGTAAACTTCTTCTTCATTTAAACCACATTCTAAAAAGAAAAAAAGTATATAAAATGATGATGACAGATTTTCAGAATATGGTTTTAATAAATGTTCAAACCCCAATTTAAAAACAGACCCCAATATGTTGTTTTAATGATAAGCCTACAAATTAAAGAATCAAAACTTCTAAATTGAAAAGACACATAGAAAAGCAGCAAGTTGATTTGTTTATATGTTCTTCAAATATTTTCAAAGAAAACAATGTAAATTTATCATATAATTTCCTAGTTTTTGATAGCTGTTAATGAAAAGGGTATCATTGCTTTATTTGTGTATGTTTGAGACAAAAGGAAAATGACTGACACAGCTCCTCAGAGAACTATCCTTCCAGTATGTATGGAAATGGAATGTATGGTTTTAAAAGTTTGTATCAACTGATGAATTAAAAAATATAGAATAATAAAGATACCCTCTTCCTCTTTCTCAAAGGCTGAGCCATTTCAGTTGCAGCCCTTTTAGAAGAATAGGATTTCCTAAGCTTAAAATTTCTCAGCTTCACAGGAATCCACTCACTGCACGTGCAGCACGGGCCTGGGCTCGCCTCCATGTTACCCATATAGGGCATGAGGATCAAGGGTCTCTAACACAAATATGAAGCTCATGCTGCCTCCTTTGAGTAGTAAAGTCCTTCATCTCTTTATCAGGAGTCTTAGAATCATTGAAGCTATAGCTATAGCAAGCTAACTTGTTAGCTTACAAGTAGGGTAAAATCTTAGACACCTCACAATTCTTGAAAGATCATGAGCTCAAAAGTGAATTTCATGCTTTTCTAAATGTAAAGTAACCGCAGCTGGCAAATATTTTCTAAGGTGATATTTTGGTAATAAAAAAATGGCATTTTAATGGGCTAAGTTTTTTGAGAAGTAACAATATTGTAACATGCCAAACATATTCGAAGAGTTCCAAAAACATTAATGATATAAAAATAAGACAAAGTCATCATCCTATCTCCTGTATGTCCCCAATATAAATTGTATCACATTGAAAAGAACATTAATAACACAGACAGTTTGAATGAAATATATTTAAAATATAGTTACATCTCAGTTCTCTATCTCAAACTTTTAATCATTATTTTGTAGAAGAAAATAGAAAAACTTTCAGAATTTGGCTTTTCATTTACATTGAAAGATAATTGTCAGACATTACGTTTATTGTGATTCTGGATTAAGATTAAAGGACATTTTACAATATTAAACAGGCAGAAGAAGTTGTTGTGGTTCACAACAGTTTATTTAAATGAGCCAAAATTTTCAACCTTGGCCAATGTGAGAGAAGAGAAAATGGCTCAAAGGGTAACCAGTGATGTGCATAGTGTTATCTTTGCATGTTTTGGGCAGCTAGACACACTCATCACATTAAATGAAGGATTTACCAATTTGGAGGGAAGTAGTTATAGCTATTTGTGATTTTTTTCCATGAGCTGTTAAATATTAATGAATAAAATCATACTTGAAATTAGTTTCAAAGAAAGGTAAGTTTTATATGTGCTTTTATCTATGTAGGGTGGGGTGTGTTTGCTGTTTACTTAGGCACCATAAAATGTATTTTTCATTGCAGATTATATTTTCTAAAACACTGATATAAGGGAACTCTCATTTTTGAGTTTCCAATATGTGCCAGTTTCTTGTCAAATAATTCCTGTTTAATCCTTAATGCAGCACAGCATCTTAGGTTTTGATCTTCCCATATACACCCTGCAGTTTAAGTATTGTTATTCCCGTATAAACAAGTGAAGAAACTAGAGCACTGAAATATACAGAAGTGTAACCAAGACCACATAATGAGAGGCATCCAGGAGGTTAACCCTGTGTATACCTCACTTTAAAACACTTACTTGTTCTTTTCAATCATTCTGGGTTCTCTATAAAGTAATAAAATTAGGTATCTTGGGTATTATATTAATGGTAGGCATCAGGTAATGTCACAAATAAAACATTTATTTTAAAAATATGATTCTGAGTCTCTTGGTAATTTGCTTCTAGAATTTCTAAGGAAACTTACCACTCACATAAATTAAGATGAACCACCAAGGATGTTCTTTCTCTAGAGCTATGGTAGAAGACTGGAAATATAATAACACATAGCCCACAAAGCTCCATTCCCCCTCATACCATAATATCAGCATCATTTTCCCTAGACAACATATAATTTTAAACTGAGCTGAGCAAGAGTTATTTTAAGACTGAAACACAAAGGTAAAAAAGATCATATAAGTACTATAGTGAGTGTCTATGTGTCACTGTCACTCAGATTTAACTGATTTCATCAATGAATTATTACATTATTTTTAACGTCAACACTAGGATAAGTAAGTAATTATCCATGAGTCTCCTGTACCAAAGAGATACCTCCACATGTTTGGAGACATTCCTTAACATAATAAAATACAACCAGAATGAAAACCTGTGTATGAGCTAAACCAGAATGGTAGCACAGGTTATCTGGACCTTTTTTTACTACTATCCCTTAGCCAAAATGTAATAAACCCAAGTACTTCAAAATAGAGTTAGATTATATGGGTATTTCCCAGCCCAATCAAGAAGGTAGAGTGAGAAGCTTCAGAGTACCAACCACCCAGAAACTTTGAACAACCAGCAAAAACTAGCAGAAACATCTTTCTCAAAGTTCCAGGAAAAAAAAGAACTACAGTAACAGGGTGAGTGTCTAATCAAGTAAAGGCGAGTTAAAAGTAGTAAGATCTTGGGGAACCGGCTGTAGCTCAATTGGTAGGACTCCAGTTTACCACATGGGAGGCCCCGGGTTCAGTTCCTGGGGCCGCCTCTAGCAGGCAGACCGCCTCGAGAAGGCAAGCCACCACAGGCAGGGAAAGCCCCCGCGGGCAGGGCAAGACCCCGTGGGCAGGGCAAGCCACCGCGAGGTGGGCCCCTGCAGCAGGGGGGAGACAAGCAGACACAGAACGCAAAAATGAACACAGCAAGAACAAGCAGAAAGGAGGGGATATATAATAAATAAATGAATAAATAAATAAATCTTTAAAAAAAAAAGTAGTAAGATCTCATGGGGCCCCAGCTGCCCCACCCACCCCATCTGTCACTGACTCAGTTCGGATCTCCCAATACAGAAGATCTCTGGTACTGGTTCTGGAGGAAGCAGAATAACACTCATGTCTATAGGGAGCTTGTGTTATGGCCCAATCCATCTGGTGGTGGCCTGAGGGTCTAGGTATCTCAGAACTTGTCCTGCATGTAGAAGACAGCTCACAAAACTCTCCTACAAAATGCTGTGGGAGAATAGGCAATTGGCTGCCTGAGATAAGGAATTGCTGGCTGTGGGCATACAGTGCAATGTATGAGAATTCTTTCTTTATATTTGGCATTTGAGAATTTGTTTATAACATGGAGCAGTGTGGGTCTGTTTGGGTTTATGTGGGCATACAGTGCATGAGAAAATGGTTTAATAGGGCAGAAGGGACATTAATACCTGAGCAAATGGGGGAATACCTACTACCAAAAGTGCAGACCAACATACACATGCAGAAAGGACCAGGGAGGTCCCTATCTTTTACCCTAGAGCTATTCTCTGAAGTAACTGCTTTTAGGTAAGCCCTGAGGGAGAGTACTGGCACAGGTCAATCTGCAAGATTGGAAAAGTAAATTCTCTTTTCCTTGTTTTGTTGTTATTGTTAGCCACTGGCATTCAAGCTCTGTGGTAACTCTAGCTGGGTAAACACTTAAAGAACAGGTAATGCAGAGTCTAAATTCCATTGATAACACACTAAAATATTAAAATGCCAAGGTTTCAAAAAAAGATTACAAAACAGCCAATGAAACATGAAATGATGGCCTAGACAAAGGGGAAGAATAAAGCTTTAGAAGCCATCAATGAGAATGATCAGACCTGGGACATAACAGACAAAGACTTTTTAAAATGTACTTAAAGATACTCAAATAACTCAAGAAAAATATGGACAAAGAACTAAAGGAAATCAAGAAAATGATAGATGAACTCAAAGAGAATATCAATGGAAAGGTAGAAATTTTGCTAAGGAACCAAACAGAGCTCAAGACCACAGTAGCAGAAATTAAAAATTCCCTCAAGTTCAACAGCAAATTGGAGCAGGCCAAAGAAAGATCAATGAACTTGAAGAAAAGATCACTTAAATCATCCAGTATGAGGAGCAGAAAGAAGAAAGAAATAAACCCAAACAGACCCACACTGCTCCATGTTATAAACAAATTCTCAAATGCCAAATATAAAGAAAGAATTCTGATAACTATAAGAGAGAAGCAACATGTCACATACGTGGGAGCCTCAATAAGATTAAGTGCAAATTTTTCATCAGAAACCATGCAGGCAAGAAGAAAGTGGGAAGGCATATTTAAAGTGCTGAAAGCAAAAAATTGCCAGTGAAGAATTCTGTATCTGGTAAATTTATCTTTCAAAACTGAGAGAGGGATTAAGGCAATCTCAAATAAACAAAGGCTTAGGGAGTTCATCACCACTAGACTGGCCCTGTAAGAACTGAGACAGGGATTTATATAGGTTGAAAGGAAAGGACAGTAGATAATTGACTGAAGCCAAATGAGGAAACAAAGATCTCTGATAAAGATAATGACACTGGAAAATATAAATACCAGTTGTAATGGTTTGGCAGTTTTATGTAATTATGAATTCCAAAAATATATATATTGAATCGTGTTTGTAAACTGATCTGTTAATCTGGGCATGATTAGGTTATGATTAGAGCGTTAACTGCCACGTCAGTGGGATGTTGAGCCCCACCCCTCAGTGGGCATGGTCTCAAGTATAAAAGGCTGGACAAGAGAAGCAGATTTGAGAAGCAGTTCTGATGTTGGAGTGAGCCGTTCGCCACAGCTGGCCTTGTGGAGAGACGCAAAGCATAGAGAGCCTCATGGTCTACAGCTGAACTTGTGGAGGAAACAGAAGCTAAGCCCGGAGAGAAATGCAGCCCTAGGAGCAGAGGAACCCAGAAGCCTGAACCCTGGAGATGTCGACAACTGTCTTGCTCCAACACGTGGACTTTGGTGAGGGAAGAAATTTATGCTTTGTGGCCTGGTAACTGTAAGCTTCTACCCCAAATAAATACCCTTTATAGAGATCGACCAATTTTGGTATATTTCCAAAAGCACCCCTGTGGCTGACTAATACACCAATATTATTGTATTTTTTATTTTTAATCCACTTTTCACTTCTCACAGGATCTAAAAGGCAAATGCATAAAATGCAATGACATTATCAATGGTTTGGACTCATAATGTACAAATACTTAACTTGTGACAAGACTACATAAAGGTAGGGTGTAGAGTGGTATAGGAACATAGTTTATATACACTATTGAGGTTAAGTTGGTATCAAATCAAACAAGATTTTTATAATTTAGGATGTTAAATTTAAGTCCCATGGTAACCACAAAGAAAATATTGGAGAATATGCAAGCTCATAGAAATAGAAATTAGAATACAGGCTATCAGGGTAAGGGTCAGGGGTAGTGGGAATTTAAGGCAAAATAAGTAGGGTTTCCGTTTGGAATGAAGGGAAAGTTCTAGTAATGGATGGTGGTCAGGGTACACCAACATTGTGAATGTGATTAATCCCCCTGGATGATATGCTTGGATGGGGATGGGACAGGAAGGTTTATGTTGTTTATATAATTTCACAGCTAAAAAAGAAATGAAAAAGATAATGACAGTTATATGCAATATATGATACTGGATGAAATCTAAGCATAAATGAAAAAAGGATCAAAAGGACCAGATATTGCAGTGATAAAAGGCAAAATCTGAAAAAAATTTTTTTTAATATTTTTCATTTTTTAAATATCCCAATCTGTTAATTTTATTTTTATTTTTTGTTTTTTTTTAAGTTTTCATGTATCTCTTACATTTAAACTCATCATTATTATTTCATTTTCCTATTAATTGTATTTGGCTATTGTATTGCCTTCATCTTTAAAGAAGCTTAGGATCACAGAAGGGTTACAACTGGGTTGGGAGAAGATTGTTAGTGGGGATGTCAGGGATGGGGAGCTGCATGGGAGGAAGTTGACCTGAACATACATATAAGGTATATAAAATTGTTCAAATGTTCACGGGGCATTGTCACAGTGAGTGGAGAATCACTCAATAAATGAAAGAATACTGAAATCCCATTCTGGAGAGCTCTGCCACATTCTCTAAGGGAGCAGCAATAGTCCCCCAAGTGCAGGGGCAGTGTCTGGCAAAGGAGGATGATCCACTGATGGGCCCTTGTTATTGATGACTAGCCTTATGAGTCTTTGCTCTTGAAATTGAAACTTAGCCTATTGCTATGGGGTGCCTAAGGGTTGCCTCCTGAGAGTTGCTCAAATGTGGCCTCCCTCTAAGCCAAATTCAGCATATGAATGCATTACCTTCCCCCCAGCATGGGACATGACTCCCAAGAATGAGCTTCCCTGGCACCGAGGGATTGCTACAAAGTACCAACTGGCAATGCGACTGGAAAAAGACCTCAAATAAAAGGGGGAAAGGTAAAGACAAATGAGTTCATATGACTAAGAGACTTCAAAGTGAGTCGAGAGGTCATTCCATAGGTAACACTTACACACATCTCAGTAGGACCTCATAGACTTCCAAAGTGGATATCACCCCAAACAGAGGGGCTCCTGAGGGCTCTGGAGACACCCAGGTCTTATGTCAGGGTGGATAGCTCCAGAGTTTGGTGCCTTTCCAGTGGGCTTTACTTTGGAGTTTGTGCTCCTGAGAGTGACAGAGTTGGACACAAATATGCCTTCCCCATACATGGTTCATCTGTCCCTTCTATTCAAACCTATAACTGGTGCTAGAGTTTGTAGGTGTACATTAGACTGGAGTCTTTGGGCTGTCCATGTGCCAGCTGGGCCCATAATCTCAGTGGAGCTGCAACTCCTACTTACCACTCAATGGACTCACCCAGGACACCTGGCAGGGAGATGATGATGGACAACGGCCATCCCAGGGGATGGAGAGAGTCTGCAGCTGCAGGCAGGATAATCCCATCCATCTTAGCCATGGGATATAAGCCGCCTCTCAATTGGAGGTGGAGTGGACATCAGCATCCCAGACTCCTCAGAGTTGGGGGAAGAGCTATGGACTAGAGTGGGCTTACTGGTATTCTATTATAGACATATTATGATTCAAGCAATGGAAGAAATTACACATTAATGTGGAGCCCATGGGCCCTGAATCCTCTGGTGGCAGGGAGAGGGAAAAGCAGTTGTAATACACGGGATTTTTCAGGACTTGGGAATTGTCCTGAGTGACAGTGCAATGACAGATACAGGCCATTTTATATCATCACATAACATGCAGAACTGTGTGGGAGAGAGTGTGGTCTACAATGTGAACTTTGGTCCATGCTTAATGGCAAAGACCCAAGATGTGTTTATCCATTGTAGGTGATGTGCCACACTAATTAAGGATGTTTATGTGGGAGGTTGTAGGAGGTGTGGAAGGTGGGGCATATGTGAATCCCTATATTTTTTGTGTAACATTTATGTAATCTAAGTATCTTTTTAAAAAAATAATTTTAAAAATCATTAAATTAAATTTTTAAATTCTTTTAAAAAGGAGTGGCTAAAGCAATTTTTAAAAAAGGACATTATTGGGATATGAGAAAAAATTGGAATAGAGAATGTAGCTCTGTATCAATGTTAAATATCTTGAACCTGATAACTGCACTTAAGGTGACTGCATAAGTGAATATCCTTGTTCACAGGAAATATACCTGGAAGTCTTATGTGTTCAAGGAGTATGATGTGCAACCTGCTCTCAAATATTCAGAAGATGGATAGATAGATTCAATAGAGAGAGAGAGAGAGGGCAACACAGAGAGAGAGCAAGAGAGAGAGAGATTGATTGTAGGTAGAATGATGCAACAAAGGTTGCAAAATGATTTAAAAAATGGTGGATCTGGGTATTGGGGGGATATGTTGGAGTTCTCTGTATGGGGTTTATATTATTCTTGCAATTGTCCTTTAAATTTTAAAGTATTTCAAAATAAAATGTTTTTTAAAATGGCTATTTCCCCCTTGGATTTTATTGTATCAACAGGGAAGGTTGCAAATAATAGTTTTAGATATTAAAAATAAAATTTTTACTTCCAGTTTCAGCTCTATGTAAAGAACTTGGAAGTCATCACTCCCATCCTTAATGAGAAAAAAAGTTAAAAAAAAAAACATGAAAATCAATGACTTTTCTTACATCCATCCAAGACTTGACATTATTGGGCAAATTGCCTCCCCAAAATCTAAACAGATAATCAAAGAGAATTGTAGCTGAGATCAGCTTACCTGGAATAGAAACCTCTGAAGCCGCAAACTTGTAGAAATACATAAATGGTAGTGTTAATGAATCACCAGAGTCTAAGTGTGGACTAGATTGAGTGACAATTCCTGGAGGTCCAGTCTTTGGAGGACCCCACAATTTTGTAGATTTTGCTCCTATCAACCCCACCAGGTTCTCACAGTAAAGATCCAAGAAACATTCCTTCATGTTTTGGGGGGGTGGGGCGGGGCGGTGAATATAACAATTTTGAAATATGTCCAGATGATTTCCCTTAAAACTTACTCTACAAAGGGAAAAACTAATCTGACCTGGAGAAGAGCGTTATCCAACTCCAGCCTCTTCTCTCCTTCCTGTCTCATCCAAAGGGAAAGGTAAAATCCTTGTGAAAGTTGCGGCCCAAGGACACAGGCTCCCTGAAAGACTGAGATGTAATTAAGACTGTAGAACACCTTGCTTCCCCACCACCCTACCACCACATCAAAAAGGCTACAGTTATAATAACAGTGGATCACAGCTGAAAGAACTACAAAACACAGACTTTACTTAAGAAGTTCTTTGGAAAACCCAGAGACAACAGGGAAGACAAAAACAAAGACCTAGAGTAAACTGAAGCCTCTCGCACCCACAGCTAGAGCAAACAGACACATCTGAACTCCTAGGCAGATTAATATAAAACCTCACAATAATAGCCTGGTTACCTCAGTTCCTATTACCTGATACACCATGTCTGGCTTTCAACAAATAATTACTATGTATGATGGTTAATTTCATATGTCAACTTGGCTAGGTTATGGTGTCCAGTTGTATGGTCAAGCAAGCACTTGCCTGATCATTACTGTGAGGGTATTCCATGGCTTTAATTCATTAATTGGTTGATTACATCTATGGCTGATTAGATTTAAGACCAACAAAAGAGACTGCTTTCAGAAAGTGAAAGGATCTCCTCATCAAATCAGTTAGAGGCCATAAAGGGAGACCTGAGGATTTCAGCAATCAGAAAGAAGAATTTCTATCTGGACTTCAGCCAGTCAGCTACTCCTGGGGAATTCATCATCACCTTCCCAATGTATGACTTCTACTGGGGAATTCAAAACCACCATCATGTTTCCAACTTGTGGCCTGCCCTATAGAATTCAGACTTACAAATTTCTGTGTTCATATAAGCCAAGTCCTATAATAAATCTCTTAACATACATATATATCATATTGGTTTTATTTCTCTGGAGAAACCTAACTATTACACAAGACATACTAAAAGGCAAGAAAAACAAGATCTGAAGACACAAAGAAAGCATAAGAACCAGACTCAAATATGACAGACTTTGGAATTTTCAGATGAGGAATTTAAAATATCTATAAGAGCTGTAATGAAAAAAGTAGACAACATGCAAGAACATATGGATTTGCTTGTTCTAATGATTATTCTCAACATGATTTCTTAAGGTTCATCCATGTTGCATGTATCAGAACTTTATTCCTATTTGTGGCTGAGTAATATTCCATTGTATATATATAGCACATTTTATTTATCCATTCATTGGGTGATGGACACTTGGGTTGCTTCCATTTTTGGTAACTGTGAAAAGTGCTGCTATGAACATAGGTGTGCAAATATGTGTTTGAGTCCCCTCTTTCAATTCTTCTGGGTATATACCTGGAAGTGGGATTGCCTGGTCATATGGTAAGTCAATACTTAAATATCTGAGGCACTGCCAAACTGTCTCTCACAGTGGCTACATCATTTTACATTCCTACTAGCAATGAATGAGTGTTCCTATTTCTACAACTGCTTTCCAAGCTTGAATTTTTCTTCTTTATTTTAATAGTAGCCATTCTGGTGATGTGAAATGGTATTTCAGTGTGGTTTTGATTTGCATTTCCCTAATGGCTAATGATGTGAGCATAATGTCATATGCTTTTTGGCCATTTGTATATCCTTTTTGGAGAAATATCTATTCAAGTCTTCTGCCTATTTCAAATTGGGTTGTCTTTTTGTTATTGAGTTGAAGGATTACTTTATATATCCTGCATATTCAACCCTTATCAGATATGTGTTTTCCAAATGTTTTCTCCCATTGTGTAGATTGCTGTATTTCTCTCATGATAAAGTCTTTTGAGGACCCAAAGTTTTTAATTTTGAGAATTCCCATTTATCTATTTTTTTCTTTTGTTGCTTGTGCTTTAGGTATAAAGTCTAAGAAACCATTGCCTAGCACAAGGTCCTCAAGATAATTCCCTACATTTTTATCCAGTAGTTTTATAATTTTGTTTCTTATATTTAGATTTATGGTCCATTTTGAGTTAAGTTTTGTATATGGTGTGAGGTAGGGGTGCACTTTTATTCTTTTGCACATGGAGATCCAGTTTTCTCTAAGAAGTTTCCCCTATGTTAACCCATAGAATATAGTTAATAGTACAATTTAAAAATGGGCTTTCAACAATTGTAACAAAAGTACCACTCCAATGCAAGATGTTAGTAATACGGTAGGTAGTATAAGTGAATCTTTTATTGTATGCATGATTGTTCTGTAAAACTACAACTTCTCTAATAAACATTAAAAGAGAAAGGAAAAGAACATCTGGATAGTGTAGGCACAGAGATGGAAATAAGAAAAACCAACAGGAAATGCTAGAAATCAAAAGTGCTGTCTCAGAAATGGAGGATGCTTTTTATGGGCTCATCAGTATATTGGACATGGCCAAGGGAAAAATCAGTGAGTTTTAAAATATGTGACTAGAAACTCCCAACATTGAAATGGAAAGAGAAAAAAATGAGTGGGAAAAATTACAGAACATCTAAAAACTGCTGGGGAATTTCAAAAGGTGTAACATACAACTAATTGAAAGACATCTTGGAATACCAGAAGGAGAAAAAAGAGAGAATGGGTAATAATGAAGTAATAGTGGCCAAGAATTTCTCTAAAATTACAGATGCAGAAAGATCAGAGCACCAAGCAGCATAAATACCAAAAAATCTACACCTTCAAACTGCTAAAAAACAAAGACAGGGAAAATCTTGAAAGAAACCAGAGGATAAAAACAACTTACTTTTAGAGGAAAAATGTAAATAATTATATCAGACTTCTCTTTGTAAACCATGGAAACATGAAGAAAGTGAAGTGAAATAAAGTGATTAAAGAAAAACATACCAACCTAGACTACTGTATACAGTGAAATTATCCTTCAAAAGTGAGGGAGAAAGAAATACTTTCTTAAACAAAAATAGAGGGATTCAGTGCCGACAGATCTGCATGTATTAGTTTCCTGGCTGCTAAAGCAAATATCATGTGTGGTAGTTTGAGGTTATTTCTGTGAATCTCCCAAAAAAGAGATTATGTTTGTAAACTAATCTATTCCTCTGGGCGTGATACCCTTTGAATGCATTAGATTCAGCTGATATGTCTTGATTAAATTATCTGTTAAGATTAGGGCTTTTGTTTTATCATTTTACCATGTCAGTAGGGCATGACTCAGATTGAGTCCCCACCCCCTTGGTGGGCTGATATAAACGGACACTCACTCAAGAAGACACAGAGAAGAAGACATAGGAAGAGAGAGAGCTCCATAACACAAAAGAGGAGAGAACTTTGTGAATTTTGATCCTTGAGCCCCAGGGAGAGATGAGCCATTCACCTGATAGTTTGCAGCTGAAGAGAACAGAGCAGCTGAGCAACTAAGAAAGCCTGGAAAGAAATGAGCCCTATGCCAGACTGATATAGGAAGCCCTGAGAGGCAAGCCCTATACCAGCCTATAGCTGAGATTAAAAGAAGCCTTAGTAGGAAGAAGGAGGGAGAAACCAAGTAGAGATCATCTACCATCTTGCTTCAACACATGGCAGCTGACTTTGGTTAGAAAGCAGCCTTGAGTTGCACTCTTCAGTGCCTTTAGCTACAAGCTATTACCCCAAATAAATACCCTTTATAAAAGCCAACAGATTTCTGGTACTTTGCATTGGCACCCCTTTAACTGACTAATACACCATGAAATGTGTTGGCTTAAATAAGGGAAATTTATTGGCTCAAGGTTTGGAGGCTAATCTAAAATCAAGGTGTCATCAAGGCAATGCAGATTTTGACATTCTGGGGCTAGCTACCAGAGGTCCTGGGTCCTTGGCTTTTCTGTCATATGTCAATACATACGGTGGCCTCTCCTGGTTTCTCTGTTCCATTGACTTTCAGCTTCTGGCTGCTCCCTGTGACTTTTTCTCTCCTTGTGGCCTTCCCTATAAGACTTCAGTAAGTGGATTAACAGCCACCCTGATTCAGTTGGACCACATCTTAACTGAAGTAACCTCATCAAAAGGTCCTATTTTCAAGGGGTTATACCCACAGGAATGGATAAGATCAAGAACTTGGTTATCTGGTGTACAATAGCTCCAAACCACTACAGCTGGGTTTGAGTCCCTTTGGTTGTATCAGATTCAGCTGAGTTGGCTTTGATTAAATTATGTTAAGATTAGGGCCTCAGGAAGAGAGACAAACCATTTGCCCGAGAGTTTACAGCTGGCCTTGTGAAGCGAACTGAGCCGCTGAGCACAGAAAGAAACACGTCCTCCAGCCTATAGCTGAGATCAGAAGGCGCTGGAACCACAGAACCTTAAGAGGAAAGAGGAAGGCTGAACCCTCACAGATGCATCAGCACCCCTTTGGCTGACCAAGAAATAAAAAGTATCACAGAAAGAATAAATGAAGCTAAAATATTTTGTATTTATCATTTTAATTGATCTGTAAGTATTCAAATTAATAATAATAATACATTAAAGTATATGAACTTAGTAATTAAAGTAATAATTTAGTAATTATTATTATAAGATGGATTATAGTAATTAAAGTGTATGGTTAAGAGAAATGGATGATGGCAACACTAAAAGGGATGGGAGATAGGAATTGGGAATATTCTGTTATAAAATAACTGGACTTCCCATGAAGCCATATAGTAATATTTGAAAGTGGACTTAGAGAACTTATATAGAGAAATGTATATTGCAAAATATAGGCAAAAAAAAAAACTTAAAAGGAGGTATAATCAATATTCTAAGATGGGAGATAATATGTTATTATATAAAATCTCAATCCAAATCAGAGATGGCATAAAAAGAGGGGAAAATAAAACAAGAAACAAAGAACAAATGAAATAGACCTACACAAATATAGTCAACTGACCTTTGATATAGGAGTGAAGGCAACTGAATGGAGAAAAGAAAAACTTCAACACATGGAATCCTTAGACATCCATATGCAAAAATAAATAAATAAACTACTCACAGCCTTTACACCTTTCTCAAATATCAAATTAAAATATATCATAGACCTAAATGTGAAATGCAAAACTATAAAATGCCTAGAAGAAAATGGGGAAAAAATCAATGATTCTATTTTAAAATGAGTTCAGAACCCAGGACAGAAGTTAGGACTTGAATGTGTCTTTGTGAGTGACATAATTCCATCTACCATGGAGAAAATATAAGACCACCCTCACTTCTGACACCAACTACAAGGTCATGGGTTCCCAAGACCAATCTCAGGCTTGATAATTTGCTAGAAGGACTCAAAGAACTCACTGAAAGTTGTTATACTCATGATTACAGTTTATTATATTGAAATGATGCAGGATAAAATCAGCCAAAGGAAGAGGCACATAAGAAAGGGTAAAGGAGAGTTCCAAGAAGGCAAGTTCCAGTTGTCCTCTTCAACTGAAGTCATGGATAGGGGTAACTCTTCCCAGCAACTATGTAATAGATACACTGAATATTACCAACCAGGGAAGCTTAATGGAGCCTTGATGTCCAGAGATTTTATTCAGGTTTGATCACATAGATATGGTTGACCACTCTCATGTCTGACCTTAGCCTCCCAGCCCTTCCACAGGTTGAGATGGCATGACATCGCCCAAAGCCTCAACAATAAATCATTGTTATCATAAACTACCTGATGTGGCCCAAGCCTCCCAGGTAAACAAAAACACTCCTATTAGGCAGGGCATTCCCCGGGCTTATTACTTCCAGGAGATGAGGGCAAAGATCAGACCTCTCTTTGGGTAAGATTAGTTCCTTACCACACAGTAACTATCTGTAACTATATTCAGCTAAAAATGAGCTCATACTGATATGTTCAATTCTATTCCTTTACTGCATGAAGAAACCTGATTCTTCTTCAGCCAGGTTATCATGGTCAATGCCAACAGCCAAAGATCATGTTGATAGTATATACCATTGATATAATATGATAAAAATGAACTTTGCCTCTGTGAACTTTCTCCCCAAACCCATAACCCCCGTCTAACCATTAGAAAAACCTAAGACAAATTCCATTAGAGGACCATTTTACAATATACCTGATCAAGTATCTGATCAAGTACTGTCAAGGACAAGAAAAGCAAGGTTAAGTGTGTGAAATTCTCACAGGCAAGAGGAGCCTGAAGAAGCATGATAACTAAGTGTAATATGGTACTCTGGACATTCCTGGAGCAGAAAAAAAGGCATTAAGTAAAAACTAAGTAAATCTAAATATATACGGATTTTCCTTAATAATAATATATCAATATTGGTTCATTAATTGTAACAAATGTACCATACCAATGTAAGACATTAATAATAAGGGAAACTTGGGGCCGGCTCGATAGACCAGTGGATAGGGCGCCGGCATACCACATGGGAGGCCCCGGGTTCGATTCCCGGGGACCTCTCCTAGCAGGCAGACTGCCTTGAGAATGGCAAGCTGCCATGGGCGGGCCAGAGCCGCCGTGGGCAGGGCAAAAAGCTGCCACGGACATGGCAAGAGCCGCCACGGGCAGGGCAGGTCGCCCGCGGATGGAACGCAGCCAGCCACCCGCGAACTGAAAGCCAGCCGTGAACGGACGCAGAGACTGCCCACAAGCGGGGAAAGCCGCGCCTGCGCAGTGACCACTCTCGGCGCGTCGCCGCAGTGGGGGGAAGGGGAGATATGTAATAAAATAAATAAATCTTTAAAAATAATAATAATAATAATAATAAGGGAAACTTTATACAAAGGTATATGTGAACTCTGTACTCCTCATTTTTTTCTATAAATCAAAAACGACCATAAAAATGTAGTCTACTTTAAAAAAATTTTTACCTATGTTTGCAATTATCTTTAATTCTTAGAAATATTAAAATGATTTAAAAGATATTGCTTTCATCTTTAACAATAAGTCCTATATCAAAATGTGTTATTTATGTTCCAAAGAGAGAAGGAATTCTATCACAAGGAGACAGGCATGATTCATAGAAGGCCTCAGGTCACGTCTCTAAAAAATCCACTTGACACTTAATGTGACCAAGATATGACCTTAAGGTTTAATAATGCAGCCTTTTTAAATGTGTAGATGGGAAGTTATTTCTACGAAATATGAGCATTATCTAAAATTTCCTTTAGAATTACACATTTTAATTATTAAAAATAAAATTCCCATTTAAAATCTTAATCAAATTCTACATCCAAACTGCATTTAGTCATTCAATTCCAGATGGATTGTTTTCTATCTCAGGATTACTTGGTGTCTTTATTTCAGCATAATTATATGGTGTACTAGCTATTTCTTGGCTTGTATTAGAAGAGATTTATCTTCTATAGAGAAGCTCATAAAATAGTTACATGGATAAATATATATCAGTTCATCTGGCCTTTATATTTAACAGATAACTTTTATTGTGTTACCTATTCAACAACATTGCAATCTCTAATCAAGACCAATAAATATAATCATCTATTTCTTTCAGAGAAAGGTTGGGGTTTTGTAATCTCATGAGCAGTGCATTAATTTACACTTCCATGCTGTTACTGTAGGAAGTACTTGCTTCTCTGAAAGAATGATTTGCATTCAGAACTTGTCGCTTGTAATTCACTTCTTCTGATGCCATTTTATCAATTGCTAAGTTTTATTTTCTCAGGTAAGATGGTAATTCCAAAATGCCATACAAGTATAATGCATTATTACTGTCATTGCTATTCATTAACTTTTTTCACTTTTTATTTAAGTATTTCCACCAATGGTAAACTAATATATTGAGGCTACAAAAGAGAGGGATTTGAAAAGAAAATAAGTGAACAAACAGTAATATTAAATTTCTAGTCATTTTCTCTCAAGCGCTCTCTTCTTTTCTTTTCTTTTTTTTTTTCATCTTTTTCCACTTTTCTACTGTTTTCCCCTTGATTTTAGTTTCTCTCTTTGACTAATTCTTTGGGAGTCCCAGAGATTATAATAAGGGATGGCATACTCTGAACAGACCCTAACTCCTAGGACACTACCCATATAGAGTATTCTTACTTATTCTGACCAATCTGAAGTTACTACTATCTAAAGAAAACAAACACTAGTTGGAAATAACAAGATCTTCTACCCAATGAAATGAACCATATACAATTTGCTGGGTGATTAATATAATCAGGCCTAAATATATATGTAATAAATCACAATATTCAGTTGTAGCTAGTATTTAATTCTATCATTACCTAGACTGGAAATTCCAAGCATTTTCAATTGTCCATTGGTTATATACGTTGGATTTCATAGATACCATAAATATACTAGATAACGGCAGGGTAATAATACAGAAGAAACCCGGTTCCCTTGATTTGGTGATACAGAGCTATCAATTCAGCAGACTGGACTCTCTGCCTCCCTTCATATTATTACAAGAGTGTGAAATAAAATTTTCTCTTGTTTGAGGATCTATATTTCACAGATTATTTTATTTTTAACACTTTAGTCTATAACCTAGCTAATAAAGAAATCAGTACCTAGAAGTAGAATACAGCAATTACCAAGCCTAAAATATACAGCATTCACATGAGAACTGGGCAACAAACGATGTGGAAAATGCTATTGCAAGGGAGAAGAGAGCTGTTGAACCATATGATGCCATAGAAAACCATTGATAAAGGGTCATTCACATAAATTTGGATAGCTGGTAATGTACCTCCTGAGTCTGAATATCTAACACTTAGAAATTTTCAGTATGTGTTTATGTTGACTACTCATTGCTTTTAGAATGGTTTGAAAGTGGACAAAGAATGTAACATAGCTCTACAAAGAGTCGCTCTGTCTGCTAGGTACAAGAGTTGTAAGTTTTTTAAGGAAATTGTATTGCAAAGGAACTCATTAACCTGGCCTGCAAAAGCTTGTGATTGCTCAAATTTAAACCAATCCCAGGTTTGAACCCAGCGCAGCAGAAAGGAATTTCTAGTATTTTTCCAAATCTTTTCTAATGAGTCAATCATAATTCATGAAATAAAAGACTACAGCTTTTTTTTAATTTCAGTAAACATAAAAACTCAAAAACACTGATATTTAGAAGCGTTATTTATAGTAGATGGTAATTCTGGAGGGCTTTGTTTCATTAAAGCCTGGGGACAAATATTTTTTCAATAAGCACAGTCTATGAGAAGTAATACAAATTAACCACCAAGTATATATAATGTAATGTAATAATTGCTCCAAGAGAAGTATGAGGAAAATCATACGAGTTAGAATTTTCTAAGTGGAGAAGTTGAATGGCAGGACTTCTAGAAAGGAGACATAGTATAAAGAAAATCAGGAGATATGTAAGAGTTTGGCATCTTTATGAAATGGCAGAAAGTTCTCTATGTATAATAGGGAAAAACTAAAGATAGGATCAGAAATTAGCTGGGATAAGACTATAGAGTACAGTATACCTTGGCGTGTTGGGAGTTTCAGCTTTATCTTGCAAGCCACTATGTCCCAACATGCAATAAACATACCAATGGTACACAGAAAATTTTATGTGGAACATGGACAATTTTGTAAATTTAATGATTCTTTTAATTTATGTTGGAAAAATATAAGCAGCACATAAATGTTATTTCATGGGTGTTATTGCCTGGGATAACATTAAAGCAGCTGCCATAGTAATAACACACCTTCTGCAAAAATAGACTTGTCTTTAAGCACACTTAGAACTTTTCTTAAGTTCAGAAATTAAATCAGCCATCATAACTATTTGGAAATGTTTACTAAATTATCAGTTACTAGATTTTGAAGGGCTAATTTCTATATAAGCTGATCAATTCAATATTTCCAGGTATTAACAGCAATTTGGACAAAATTTAAATTCTGACCAGAGTAATGGCAATTAAATAGATGATGGAAAAAGAAAACAAAGAAAAAGACTTTACATGTGTCAAAATAACTAATGTTGTATATAGATTACTCCAAATATCCAAAAGAAGAAAAATTTAAAAAGTCAATCACATTTAAATGATGTAGCTCTCAACCTGGGCAAGGAAATTGTAAGAGTGTGGCAAAGGAAGAGGAGTTACTTACTGAAAACAGTCTTTGCTTTTAAATAGTGCAGGGCTTCAATTTGCAATTAGAATGTTCTAGCCCTCACTCTACGCTGACGGCCTTTCTCACCACCTGTACATCCGGCCGCCGCCGCAGAAATGCTTCGATTACCCGCAGTGCCAGGTGAGGCCAGTGTCCAGGGCATTGGCTCCTCATCTCACTGGGGCTTATGCCAAAGATGTAAAATTCGGTTCTGATGCCCAAGCTTTAATGCTTCAAGATGTAGACCTTTTAGCTGATGCTGTAGCCATTACTATGGGAACACAGGGAAGAATAGAGTTGGGGAAGTCTCAAAGTAACAAAAAATGGTGTGACCATTGCAAAGTCAATTGACTTGAAGGATGAATATAAAAATATTGGAGCTAAACTTGTACAGAATGTTGCCAATAACACAAATGAAGAGGCTGGGGATGGCACCACCACTGCTACTGTACTGGCACACTCTTTTGCTAAGGAAGGCTTTGAGAAGATTAGAAAGGGTGCTAATTAAGTGGAAATCAGGAGAGGTGTGATGTTAGCTGTTGATGCTGTAATTACTGAACCTAAGAAGCAGTCTAAACCTGTGACAACCCCTTAAGAAATTGCTGAGGTTGCTACAATTTCTGCAAAGGGAGACAAAGAAATTGGCAACATCATTTCTGATGCAGTGAAAAGGTTGGAAGAAAGGGTGTCATCACAGGAAAGGATGGAAAAACATTGAATGATGAATTAGAAATCATTGAAGGCATTAAGTTTGATTGAGGTATATTTCTCCATACTTTATTAAAACATCAAAAAGTCAGAAATGTGAATTCCAGGATGCCTATGTTCTGTTGAGTGAAAAGAAAATTTCTAGCATCCAATCCATTATACCTGCTCTTGAAATTGCCAATGCTCACTGTAAGCCCTTGGTCATAATTGCTGAAGATGTTGATGGAGAAGCTCCAAGTACACTTGTTTTAAATAGGCTGAAAGTTGATCTTCAGCTTGTAGCAGTCAAAGATCCAGGTTTTGGAGATAATAGAAAGAACCAGCTTAAAGACGTGGCTATTGCTACTGGTGGTGCAGTGTTTGGAGAAGAGGGGCTGAATCTAAACCTTGAAGATGTTCAGCCTCACAATTTGGGAAAAGTTGGAGAGGTTATTGTGACCAAAGAGGATGCCATGCTCTTGAAAGGTAAAGGTAATAGGGCTCAAATTGAAAAACATATTCAAGAAATCGTTGAGCAGTTAGATATCACCACTAGTGAATATGAAAAGGAAAAACTGAGTGAACGTTTAGGAAAATTTTCAGATGGAGTAGCTGTGCTGAAGGTTAGTGGAACAAGTGATGTGGAAGTGAATGAAAAGAAAGACATGCACTCAATGCTACAGGAGCTGCTGTTGAAGGCATTGTTCTGGGAGGTGGTTGTGCTCTGCTTCGATGCATTCCAGCTTTGGATGCACTAACTCCAACTAATGAAGATCAAAAGACTGGTATCGAAATTATTAAAAGAACACTCAAAATTCCTGCAATGACCATTGCTAAGAATGCAGGTGTTGAAGGGTCATTGATAGTTCAGAAAATTATGCAAGGTTCCTCAGAAGTTGGTTACAATGCTAAGCTTGAAGATTTTATGCATATGGTGGAAAAAGGAATCATTGATCCAACTCAGGTTGTAAGAACTGCTCTACTGGAGGCTGCTGGGGTGGCCTCTCTGTTAACTACAGCAGAAGTCGTGTCACAGAAATTCCTAAGGAGGAGAAGGACGCTGGAATGGGCAGAATGGGTGGGATGGGTGGTGGGATGGGAAGCGGGATGTTCTAATTCCTAGAATAGTGCTTTACCCTTCATAATGAACTGTGATGAGAAGCTCAACGTAGTGTTTCTCACCAATAACTTGAAGTCATTTGAAGAAAATGACAGAAGAAAAGGCTGGAAAATCACTATAACCATCAGTTACAGGTTTCAGTTGACAATACATAATGGTTTACTGCTGCCATTGCCCATGCCTACAGATAATTTAGTTTGAATTTTTGAATAAAAAGACATTTGTACATTCCTGATACTGGGTACAAGAGTCATGTACCTGTGTACTGCTTTCAAATTAAATCACTGAGGCATTTTTACTGATTCTGTTAAAATCAGGATTTTAGTGCTTGCCATCAGTAGATGAGAAGTTAAGAAGCAGCTTTTCTGTGGAGAGTAAGAATAATTGTGTACAAAGTAGAGAAATATCCAATTATGTGGCAAACTATTATGTAATAAAAGTTTGTTTAAAGTTAATTTTTAAAAAAAGAATGTTCTATACCAAATACAAATTTGAAATGGATTTCATAAGGATGCAATTTTGAAATCATGCAAGAAAATATCATTCCTCCAAATGACTGAGCATTTCATACATCAAGGAGACCAATATTTTAGGTATAATTCATTTTCGTTTTAACAGCATTTTTGCTATTTTTTTTCTGTATTGACTGCCTTTCTGAGATCTTGTTTTCCTAAAGAAATTTGTAATACATTTGGACATTGTACTAAAAAATTAAACTGAAAAATTCCAGATTACAACCAGCCTTTCAAATTTAGGAAAGCTTAAAAATCTCCCAGCTTCAACAGAAGAAAGTCATATCATTTTAGGAATATGCATTGCCAAGTGTATATCAAGGGAGAAACAGAATCCTCTCTTCCAAATCTTTTCTTTGAAAGCTACAGATTTAATGCATCTTTTAATTTACTACTCCAATAATGTGATATAATGGAATTATACATAATTGTTCTCTGTATCCATGAAAATTAAGTGATATCCTAAAATAAAAATTTTAATTTTGACTTTATACTGCTAGAAAATTTCTATGGGATTTTTGGACAAAAATGAGCATGAGACCATCACCACAGCAACCAAACCTGTAAATAATATTGTGTTAGTCATAGGGAACACAATGTATGCTGCTTTCAATATTTCTGTCGTTACCCTCTGTCACTGCTAATTTATGTGCAATCTAACTCTAAATTTGGAATGTCCTCCTTTGAATTAAAATTGTATATCAGGCTTAATCCTTTTTCAAATTTATGTTCAAGTTTATGCCACAAGAAATTACATACTGACCTTTGCTAATTATGATAGCTAAAACACTTTTATTTGATATTGCAAATCTTCTATTGAGATGCTACTTTGTACATTGCAAAGAAATAGTATTTGGAAGCAATACATATCTGGTTTCTGATCAACTTTGCCACTTTGAACAGTATGACTTTTTTCTTTCTTTACAAATAGGAAGAGCAATAGAATCATTCAGGGTTGTTGTGAAAAGTAGAGAAAGTATATTTAAAAAGCAGGGCAGGGGGGCCGGCTCGATAGCCCAGTGGATAGGGTGCCGGCATACCACATGGGAGGCCCCGGGTTCGGTTCCCGGGGACCTCTCCTAGCGGGCGGACCGCCTTGAGAATGGCAAGCCGCCATGGGCGGGCCAGAGCCGCCGTGGGGAGGGCAAAAGGCTGCCACGGACGGGGCAAGGGCTGCCACGGGCAGGGCAGGTCGCCCGCGAATGGAGCACAGCCAGCCACCCGCAAACTGAAAGCCGGCCGTGAGTGGAAGCAGAAGCCGCCCACAAGCGGGGAAAGCCGCGCCTGCGCAGTGACCAGTCTCGGCACGTCGCCGCAGCAGGGGGGATGGGGAGATATGTAATAAAATAAATAAATCTTTAAAAAGCAGGGCAGGGAAGTGGAAGAGGCTAAAGCAATTGGGCTCTCATTTACCACATGGGAGGACCTGGGTTTACTTCCCCATGCTAGACAGTGAGCTGACGCGACGGGTAGGTGTGGCAAGCTGAAGCAACAAGATGACACGACAAGAGACAGGGGGAGGAAAACAATGAGAGACACAATAAAGCAGGGAGCAGAGGTGGCTCAAGCAATTAGGAGTCTCCTTCCTACATCAGAGGTCCCAGGTTCGGTTCCCGGGGCCTCCTGGAAAAACAAGGAAGATGAACAGACACAGCAAGTGCAAACAACAAGGGGGTAGAGCAAAATTAATTAATTAATTAAAATAAATCTTAAAAAATCAGGGCCTACATTAGGTAATCAGTATGCAATATAGCTTACTATATTGGTGGGACAATATGCATGCAGTATAAAAACTTACGTAAAATATTTCACTGAGTAACGTGATACTGTTACATTATTCTTACATACAATTTAGAGGTTTTGGACCAAAAAAATCATTTTAGTTATTTTCTTTTAAATATAAATAGCCGTTATTGCTTCCTAGAGTAAAGAACCACCCTCCCACTTTATGTGGTGCTTGGGGAGCAGTCAGTCAGATGTCCTGCCCTGCTCCTACCATAGGAATATAAGATAGACTGAGCCAATCAAAATCCTCCCCTCAGTGGACATCTTTCAGTATTTACTGTGGATACGTGAAACTAGCCAGGCAATCAGTACCTGAGAAGACCATCCCTCCTCACAGATGGCTGAAGTAAGAGGATATGAGTCCATTGCTGCTGACAGCCATCTTGTCCACTTAGAGAAGAGAGCCTATATATAAAATGAAGCAGCAAGATAGAAAAGTGAGAAGTGTCAGGACGCCATTCCCTCAAAGGAGGGAACAACCAGCAAGAACTGGCAGAAGCATCTTTCTCAAACCTCCAGAAAACAGTTAAATGTTTGCAGAAACAGAGTGGGTGCTGGATCAAGAAAAAGGCTGCTAAAAAGTGATAGGATCTTGTAGTACCTCCACCATTCTGATACCAGCTGGACACAGAGATGACCCCCTCTCCCAGTGTGAGTCCCTAGGTCCCTAAGTTCCTATTTCACACAAAAAAAGTTTCATAAGTACACACATCAATACCAAGGACCCAGCGTATTAGTCTGTCCTCCTTTGCTACGCACTGACCATGTACTCTAGAAATTCTTGCCACTCTATTAAAGAATGTAGCAGGACTACCCAAGATGAGAATTCAGTATTCCACTGGTTATGTGTGGGTCTCCACCCACCGAGAAAGCACCCTATGACCACGTGAAAACATTCACACTCTATAGAGTCATGCCCCAGGTGCACCCCTCCCCACACATCCCCCCACCACTGACACCTGCAACAGTAACCCTCCCCTGCCATAGTTGCAACTCTTCTGCAATCCAAAACCTCCTCAAAAACAAAGCCCAAAAAACCAATAAAATTGAAAATAATTTTTTTGCATTGCGCCTTTTATCACTGCAAGATCTGTTTTCTTTTATATATAGTGATAATTTCTTCCATATGTTCCCCCAGTGTCTCTTTTTTTTTTCACTTTATTTTCCAAGATGCTTTAGGTTCCAGAAAAGTCACATAGAAAGCATAGGAGATTCCCATATACACCTCCTTCCCCACACATACACATCCTCCCCTACCAATAACATCCTACATGAATATGGTACATTTGTTACAGCTGATGAACACATATCAAAACATTGCTACCCACCATGGTCAACAGTTTACATTATAGTTTACACTTTGCACCGTACACTTTTATAGATTCTGACAAAATGTATAATGGCCTGTATCTGGGAATGCAAGATCATGCACAATAGTTCCAAACCCCAAAAATGCCCTATGTTCACATATTCTTCCCTACCCCTCCCCTCAGAACCTATGGCAACCACTTAGTTTCAATTTTTGAAGAATAAGGTTCATAGTGACATGCGTTAATATTGAGGGCTTAACATACTGGTCTGTTTTCTTTTATTAGGCACTGCCTATGTACACGAGATTCTTGCCTCTCTATATGAGAAAATGGCAGAACTCCCCAGGATTGGAGTTTAATATTTTCTCATTTATTGTGATCTCCACCCACTGAGATGACACCCTACTCTAATGCCATCTTCCCAAAAGCCACCAGTAAACTATTTCTAAACAAAGATTTTTGGTCATTTCAATGACTATTCCAGAATCAGTAAAGTTGTCTATATAATCAAATAACCAGATAGGTTATTAAAATAACTAAAATCAAAAAATAAAAATTTCCTAACATTTTTCATCTTCTGTGATCTGAATCTCATTTTCAAGACTAAATTTTTAAAACCACTTTTGCTGTGGATCTTTTAAACAGAAGCCAGGCATTACAGGCTTGAAAATAGTAGTTTTCAAGGTCAGGAGACTTCAGCATAAATATCATTTGTTCAGGTAAGCATTCCTCAACCACTACCTCCCCACCCAGTTTTGGATGTCTATCTGTGGTACTTATACTCCCAGATGACCCCCAGTGATCCTCATTGTTTGGATATCCACACTTTTCTATAAACACAACCACCACACACACATGCACACATTGAATAGGGCTGACCTGTGTAACCAAGAGATTATTTCAGGAATTGATGATGTGTGACTTTTGAGGGTAGATGTATTAGTCAGCCAAAGAGGTGCTGATGCAAAATACCAGAAATCTGTTGGCTTTCATAAAGGGTATTTATTTGGGGTAGAAGCTTATAGTTACCAGGACATAAAGCATAAGTTACTTCTCTCACCAAAGCCTGTTGCCATGTGTTGGAGCAAGATGACTGCCAATGTCTGCAAGGATTCAGGCTTCCTCTCCTCTTAAGGCTCCTCACCCCCAGCTTCTTCCAATATCAGCTGTAGGCTGGGATAAATGTCATCTCTCCCTGGGGCTCATTCGTCTCCAGGCTCAGTTGCTCTGCTCTCTCCCATGTGTTTACTTCCCAGGCTCTAGCTCAAAACTCCAATCTCCCTTCTCTGTGGTGCAGTTTCTCTGAGTCCCCGTCCACCAAGGAGGTAGGTACCCAACATCCTAGTGATGTGGCCCAATCCAAGCCCTAACCATAATTCAATCAGGCCCAGAGGAACAGGCCAGTTTACAAACATAATCCAGTATCTATTTTTGGAATTCATAAATGCCACACTGCCACAGAGATCATAAAATATATTGATGTTCTTCTTTGCTCTTTTTAAAATTACTTGCTATGGGGGAAGGCAGTCATCATGTGGAGTAGACTCAATCAACCCTATGGAAAAATAAATGTGGCAAGGAACTGAGGTTTCTTGCCAACTGCCAGTATTAACTTGCCAGCCATGCAAGTGGACCATCTGGGATGTGGATGTTCCAGGCCCAGTTAAGCCTTCACATGACTCCAGCCTTATCTAACATTTTGATTGCAATTATGAGAGACTCTGAGCCAATATGCTAATATGCACCCATATTACTGATACATATAAACTGAGATCATAAATGTTTATTGTTGTAAGCCACCAAATTTTTAGGTAACTTCTTATGCATAATAGATAACTCATTCAGTATCCTTGCTATAGCCTCCCATAGTACAGTATTTTCCTTATCATAATACTTTATTGTGATTCCAGTTTTAACTGTATTTCTTCCCACAAACTTAAAGATACATGAGAACAGAAAGACTTTCCCTTTTGTTTACAATTTTAAACCCATGCTTAACAAGGTGGCTGTAACTTAGTAGATGCAAAATAAATTCAAGTGATAAGAAGGAAGATGAGGAAAGTTGGAAGGTAGGAGGGTAAAAGAAGACATTTCTGTTTGACCAAAAGCCCTCAAGATTTGCACCAATGAACATGGTTAGCCCTCATATCTTTACCACAAAATGTATCAACTACTTCTTAAAGCAAACCTTACAGAAAGTAAATGTGATTAATTAGCATGAAGTTATTCTAAAACTAAAGGCATGATATTTTAAATTTAGAATTTAAGGATCTAAATTTATATTCATATATCTTTATAGTTTAATATAGAATTGACTATGGTTTCCAAAAGGACCAATTGCCTATATTAAAAGAAGTAGTTGGTCTTTTCCAAACCACTCCTTTTCATAAGATCCCCATCATGCTGCTCACACAGAAATGCATTGTTAATTCGTTGGGAGATTTTGAATTTCATTTGCTGGGAGACAGGGTTGTAGAATCAGACAGGTCAAAGATATAAGGTCTATTAAGAAATAAAGTTTAAGAATCCTGACTAAAGACCATTTGAACATTCCTGGGAATACTCAGTCTTTCAGTCTTTAAGTTATATAAATGGATGAAGGAAACAATTATTAACACCTAGCTGCTTTCAAATTAAATGGAATTCCAGTTCCACTAAGCACAATAATGGACTTGAATATACAAATGTTGACTTGGAACAGAGTTTAGGAACATCTGTGAATCTTCAACACATGTTTAACTTGAACAAAATTTTGAGTGAAAAAAATTCCTTTTGAAAGGAAATATTTCCTACATAACTTTAACCATTAAAATAATATCAATGTTTCAAATGCTATTCAATAAGATTATACTTTTATATTACATTCATTTTAAAAACAAACTATTTTTTCTTATTACATAGTCAGTTTTCCTAACTTTAAAAAAAAATTACCATTACTAATTGTTTTAGAGAGACACAGAGACAGAGACAGAGAGAGAGAGCATGGGCACAAGCTTGTTGTGTTATAGTTAAGTACAATTTCTGTCCATAATATTTAGTCTCAAATATTCAAATTTTAAAGTAAGGCTATTTTTTCCTTAGGAAAAAAAGAGAACACTTTCAATCAGAAAACTAAACCCAACTCATCAAAACATGAGTCTTGGGGCCGGCTGTAGCCCAGTGGATAGGGCGCCGATTCACCACGTGGGAGGCCCCGGGTTCTGTTCCCAGGTCCTCTCCAAGGGCAGACCGCCTTGAGAAGGCAAGCCGCCATGGGTGCCATGGGCGCCACGGTCACCTGCGAGCAGAGCAAAGCCGCCAGCAAGTGGGGCAGGCCGCCCACGAGCGGGTGGGGCCGCCTGCAGTGAGCTGACTCCGCGCATCGTGGCAAGGGGCGGAGACAAAGCAGACACAGAAGAATGCGAAAATGAACACAGCAAGAACAAGCAGAAAGGGGGAGATATGTAGCAAAAAAACACCATGAGCCTTAATTTGTCATTCTGTGGAGATATAAGGTTACAACTTCCTCCAAAGCAAGTAGAGCAAAGTGGCTAACATGATTATAATATTAATTTTCACATTGCCAGAGAATAAATTAAAAAATAAGTAGAATTATTTTAATTTTAATTTTCAATTTGGTTAGGATGTTTTGGAGGGTATGTTCAAATGCCCCTGGTCATAACTATTAATAACTGTGTTTCAGCGAGAATTTTAGTCACCCAAAGCAGGTTGGTAATAACAAGATTTTATAACAAATCAGAGCAGAATGTCAGCATTCCTAAGGGAAAGATTATGCAGCTATTTGCCCTACATGCTATACAACAATAAATTTTTCATTTGTAATTTCCATAGACCACTGCATTAGTCTCTCAAATGTAATAACTATTGGATTTAATACATTTTTTCCTTTTGTCTGTACAGAAAGCATTTTTCAGAACATTGAAGGAATGTGGATAATGCTGCAAAATAAAAGTTATGAGGATAAAAGAAAATATATGTGACTGGAATAATTGGGATTTAGCATATCCTGTAGGAAAAAGTATACTTCTTAGAAAGAGCCTTTCAGAGCACTGTAACAGTCAAATACATTGGTCTTCAGATTGTTTATATTCAAGGAGTACTTTGAACTCTGTAAGTGTATTAGCTGGATCTTTGTGCTGTTACCATCCTTTCAAGCTTTCAAGATCTAATAGATGGACTGTGAATTACAAAGAATGAAGAGCATAGAAAAATATGACCTCAAAGTTACTAATCAAATGCACTTGCACTTACAGTGCTCTGATGAAATGAAAAGCTCTTTCTTTGATGGAGAAATGCAATTTACATGCAAATAACAGTTCCAAAATATCAATCTTATTTTCTACTCTCTCCATGTAATTAAAGAGGTAACTTCTCTCCTCCATACTCTATACAGTCTTTTCTTTTTCCACTCTGGCATTGCTCTTCTCTCAACTAAAAGTTTCTGCTCTACTTCCAGAGCTTGATGATAAACCTACCTTTTTGATTTGATTTATTTCCCACTGGAATCCTGAAGATTCCTTTTTAACCTATTATGAAATAATCACATCACCCTCTAGATCTAATTTTTACATATTTTTCTTTTTTCTCAAGAAAATAAATGTATATATTTAAAATCAAGATAAAAGGGAAGCAATAGAGAGCTAATAGCAATTCTATCACAAGTTTTCCCATCTATAGGAAAATATGAAAATTCCCTATGATAGTCAAGTATCAATAGCTATCAGAACTACAGACATCACTATCAGTCAATACTGGAAATGGCTTCATTAGAATGATAACAAAATAAATAAGAAGCTTACCACTCTTAGGAAGCCTGCTTTGGGTTATACTGATCAAAGAATGCACATTTAATAATGGTGGCTTTCAAAACTGAAATAAAAATTTATTAAAACAGGCACATAATAATTATGTCTGTACCAATAAAAATGGATAAATCCATACTTGTAATAAAAAAGAAAAGTAAATCAAATAGTAACAATGGTCTAATCACAAGTAAGGCCATAGATACCCAAGTATTTGCTCACTGTATGACTTTTTTTTTACAACTTCCAAATTGTTACTACCCCAGTAAGAAAAGTACACGTAAATTCCTTCACTTGAATGCTGATCTTACAGGAACATTGAAGAAGGCAGAAGGAAAGGGCTATTTATACATCTAATATATGCACCATGATAAAAGACCAAGGAATTGAAAGTAAAACTGTAACAGAATCATCTTTAACAAGAAAGAGAAAATTTTATTTTCCTCAGATATAACATCACAATATCCATCAGGAGGACTTCTAACCCTCAACTTTGCAAAACTCTTGAGACCACACAGTCTCTTGAGATGTTAGAATTTCCTAATATTTAGTTGAATAGACCAATCCTCCACCAGGATCCTATCACTACTTTACTGTCTATTTCTTTAACTTTCAAACTAATCCACAGCTTACTCCTTGTACTCTTTACCATCCATACTTTCTGTGGTGTTAATCCAGTCTCATGACTTTTAAATATGCTGATTACTCTCAAACAACTACAGTATTCTGAATTTCAGTCTTTTATGTTCAACTACCTTTCCAACATATATATTTAAATATCTAATAGGCATCTCAAAAAATGTTGTCATGTTCTAATATCTTCTACTCCAAATATTTCCACCTATATTCTTCTCATCTCAACTCCAAACTAATTAAAAGCATTCTAGACTCTTTTCTTTTCACACCCCATATCCAATCTGTTAGCAACTCTTGTTCACTGCACTTTTAATATATATCCAGTACATGAAAATTTCTTTCCACTGTTCCTACTATAGGGCTGGTCTAAGCCACCATTTTTCCTTGCATAATCATTGATGCACCTGATGTAGAACTTGCTGTCTTCAACAATACAGCCAGAGTGATCATGTTTAAAAGTTTGTCAGCTCGTGCTGATTCATTATTTCACTCCTAGAAGAAACCAAAGCTCTTACAATAGTCAAAAAAAAAAAAAACCCCACAGTTTTCTACTGTTGGTGACTTTGTCCCCCAGGAGACACTTGCCCCTCCCCCAGGAGACATTTGGCAATGTCAGGTTTTCACAACTGGGGAGGTGGAGACAAGGGGGGCTAGCTGCTACTGGCATCTAATGGGTAAATGTGAGGGATGCTGCTAAACATCCTTGAAGGCATAGGATGGTCCTGCAAAGCAAATAATTTTCCATTCCAAAAGGTAAATAATGCTGAGGTTGAGAATCCCTTCTCTGGACCATCTAATCTATGTTTCTTGAACACACCAGGCTTGCTTCGACCTCAAGACCTTTGCATGTGGTGTTTCCTGAGTGTGAAATACTTCACTGATCCTCATTCAAGTTCTTACTCAAGAGTCTGTTTCTCAATGAAACCTTCCCTGGTCGCACTATCTAAAAACCCTCTCCCCACCCCTTTCTGCCATGTATGTAAGTGCTGACTCTCCCCATTTCTGTCTTTGTTATTCTTTTCAGCACTTGTTGTAATTTGTCATACATTTTATTCATTTATATTGCTAATGATCTGGATTCCACCACTAGAGTGTAAGTTCATAGAAGACAAGGATTATTGTCTATTTTTGTTACATATTGCAGTATAATGAAAGATTTTGCTGGCCTTTGTGCTAGGTACCTGGAGAAGTTACCTCTGAATCTTTGGTATTTCCTATGGTATCAGTGTCTTCTGTTCTTACTGCCGGGCCCATGACCATACCTGACAGTTCATATGCTAGTGAGACAACAGGGACAGGCCAACTACCTTTTCAGTTTTATGGTGGGGGCTGGCTTCCACCAGGAAGACCAATCATGTAATTAGGGGTTTGGGGCTTTGGGCCATGGCATGTCATCACAATTCCCACCCAACCCCAACCCCACCTCTGGGAGGGGAGGGGGACAGCAGATTGATGTCAACCACATCAATCATGCCTACATAACGAGACCCTCATAAAAACTTGGGACACTTGAAGCTCCAGTGAGCTTCCATGACTGAGAAAATATATCACTGCTATGCTGGGACAGTGGTGTGTTCTGAATCCACATGTTGAGGACACTGAAGCTGGCATTTGAGACCCTTCCTCTCAGACCTCAACCTATGCAGCTCTTCTTTTGGCACCTTCTTATTTGTATCCTTTTACTATAATAAAACTCTAGTCCTGTTCAGTAAAGTAAAATGGTCGCCTGCTAGGGCATTGCAAGGAGAAGAGCCCTTTCTGAGAAGGGATAATCCAGAAGACAAAAACAACTGACCTGTACGGGGTTTCCAAGTACATGGAACACACACCTCAGGGATGCTGGTAAGAAACACCTGGTGGCAAAACCAGTTTTGGTCCACTGGAGATAGTTTATTAGAATGCACAAGCATATTATACTAATCAATGCATATCGGCTCCTCACTTTGTAAGACCCCTCCTATATAAAACAGAAACTTGATGTCAGTAAATCAGAACATTTCCACACTTTCTACATTTGCCCTATATGATTCCCCTTTCCACTCCCTCACTGAAAGTCCATTCTACTTTCTGCCTGGTCCACAAATTGCTCAATAAAGCTGTGAGAATCTAAATTGCATGAAAAGGTTTTTCTTTTAACAGATCTATTTATAGTGTTTTCAGTGAGTTCTGGGAGTTGTTCTAGTGAACTATCGAACCCGAAGGGGGAGTGGGAACCCCCAAATTAGTAGGCAATCGGTTAGAAGTAAAGGTGGCTTGGACCTCCAAACTTGCATCTGGTGCCTGAAGGACACTTTTGCAAAGGATTGCCCCTAACCTTTGTAGTCCAGCCTAAATCCTGGTAGGTAGAGTCAATTGAACTGAGTGACTCAGCAGCTATTTGCAGTTGTTGATTGAAGTTTTGAGTACCAATACAGTTGGTGTCAGAGGTGTTGTGGAAGTTATTTACACATATGTATCTCCAATTCATTAAAAAGTGCTTGACACATAGTAGGTACTCAATAAATATTTTCTTCTTTGAACAAGGACCATGGAAGCACTAAAAAGTTATTATTAATAGTCTTAAAACCCAGGTACCCACTTTGACTTTCCTGTTATCTGGATAAGTAAAAGTACAATTCTTATCACACAGGAGTTTGTAAAATTATTTAATATTAGAACATTGTTCTCATAATAAAATTTTTGGACAATAAAGCTCTAGGATAGGAATTGCACAATTAAATGTTTCCAAGGACCAGGCATATAAACAAGCTTAGTGATACGGGTCAGGTGGGGACTGTGGGTAGCTGGAGAGAACAAGTCTAAAATGAATGAAGCTTCAGCTTATTCAGGGCCATCCAGTTGTTCTCCATGGGAGACTACCTGACCAGAGATGTTAGACTGTCTAATTTTTGCAAGGGAAGTAGAAATTTGAATTTTTTACTTGTAATCTCTTGATTCTTGAAAGTTAGCAATGAACTCAAATTGATGTTGGGGGTAAGCCTTCACCCATGAGTGCAACCTCTACCACATTGTATGTCTCAGTCAAACCATTGGAGATGGCTTTAGAAATACTTTATCTGTGAGGTTTGATATGTGTATCTTTTTTTGTTTGTTTGTTACATATCCCTCCCCTTTTCTGCTTGCTCTTGCTGTGTGTTCATTTTTTGTGTTCTTCTATGTCTGCTTTGTCTCCCCCCGCTGCAGCGACGCTCTGAGTCAGCTCACTGCACAGGCGGCCTGCCCCGATTGTGGGTGGGTCTGCTTCCGTTCCCAGGCGACTTTTCCTCCATTTGCAGGCAGCTTTGCTTTGTTCGCAGGAGAGTCACCCTGCCCGTGGCGGCTTTTTGCCCTGCCCGTAGCGGCTTTGCCCTACCCGTGGCGGCTTTTTGCCCTGCCCATGGCAGCTTTGCCTTCTCAGGCAGTCTGCCTGCTCAGAAAGGTCCCCTGGAACCAAACCCGGGGCCTCCCATGTGGTATACCGGCACCCTATCCACTGGGCTATACAGCCAGCCCCAATATGTGTATCTTAAGACAAAAGGAAAGGAATATTCTTTATTCATAAAGGATCTGAATAATTACCTGAACTATGTACTAAGGATTCCACTACATGGGCTAGGATGACATGCCTTCAACTATATCTTGCCAATGGCAATATGTCACAATGTAAAACTTCTTTTCTTGTAGTATTTCAAGTTATACATACTTGGTGTAATAAATTACTTCTATAGAGAACTTTACAGTGCACAACAGATTGTGTCCTCCCCATTTATATATTAGGGAAGTTATTTTGGATCTACCTAAGAAAAATGGGTCTCAGAATGAGAACAGAAAAAACATCACCCCAAATATAATTTCTCTTTACAGCAAAGTTACTAGATTAGCAATAATTTCACGTACAAAATTGTAAACTATTTATTTGGTATAAAATATTTTTCCATTCTATTTCTTGACTGAAGTCTTATTTCTATAAATCTACCATCCAAAAGCCATCAATGCTACAAATTATAATATCCTCTTTTTGTACTGGGCTATATAGTATATATCAGAAACTGTTAAAATGATTATAAACACTTTCTCTATTCAATTTGATCCTAGGAGATAATTCACCAAAGCAAGTCAATGATAACATGGCATGATAGGGTCAGTAGAAAAACACCCATATCTGTAAAGCATAGGAATGGAGAAAATGAAGATAATAAGGATCTCCTCTTCTTTTTCTTCTTTTCCCCATTATGTGGATGCTATGCTATAAGAATATTGTTCTTTGATACTACACTAGAACTTGATAAATAGTTGCTTAAAGGTTAGCTGAAATGTGAAATCTGAAACCATATCGATGAATTTTTCATACCGTTACATTAAAATCCATCAGTGCAGGGTAGTGGATGTAGCTCAAGTGGTTGAGCACCTGCTTCCCATGTATAGGGTCCCAGGTTCAATCCCCAGTACCTCCTAAAAGAAAGAAAAAAAACCATCGGTGTATCCTGCACTTTGAAAGGATTTTTCACCTTTAACCCATGAATAATTTTTTAACATCATGCAGTCATCATTGTGAAAACATTGTTTCACTGAGCTTTACAGATCTTCCAAAATTTGACACATTTTATTAATGAATATTTTTTAAAAGTACATTTGTTAATATCATCACCAACCTCATTAGAAAAGGCTAGCTGATACAAGTTTTCCAAAATTCTAATTTTTGCTCCAAAGCTAAAATTTTATTATTGAAATTAATCTAATACTGCCAGCTGTTTTCCTTAGAGTAATGAGCTTGCTTTGTTCATTTTCAAAAATATATCTGCCAAATATCCAAGTCTGAATAATGACAATATGTCCTTCTTTCAAGTAAAAACGGTAATTCATTTAAAAAACAGCTAGTTCAACTCTCTGCTCAAACAATTATACAAGTGTTTTACCTCAAGACAACCACAGTACTTCAACATTCTGCAGAATTTCTTTACTACTATTTTCCCGAAAATCCTGGGGCTTTCCTTTTCTATATTCTAGAAAGACCGTGTCTAATAATCTTGACAGTCTTTCACAGGGCATAGCCAAATGATTGTTGCTCCTAAGGACAATCACATTCCAGCTCTGCTTCTATGAGATTACAGCCAGGTTTTTGAAATTTGATGTTCAGTGTTACTAGACTCTTCAGAATATAGTCTTGTCATTTGTTCCCATAAATAGATACTAATTCCTGTGTTGTATGGATTTTACCAGATTAACACTTAAGGAACAATGTAATTTTCCTTATTTTTCAGTTCTTTCAGAGTCATTCAGTTTCTTCTGCATACTAGCTCAACCATTCTATTAAATATTATATCACCTTCCTTAGAATTCCTCCATTCCAATTTCCTGTGCCAAGTTATTTTTGGTGAGAAACTGTCTGCAAAGGTTCGTTCTTTATGCAGCTTTCCCCCCATGAATGAACTGAAAATGTTCTCTCGACTCAAATGAAGCCATATTCTCTCTCAATTTATAGCTCACCTACTTAGTTTGGCTGTTATTTTCACTTGAAAATTAGAAATGCTGACTTGTTTGTTCACGGAAACATGAAAAAAAATGGAAAATAGCAAATACTAAAGGGAAATTTATTTTATTTTTTTTTAAAGATTTATTTATTATTTATTACATAT
>PVKH010000205.1:0-43998 GCA_004027955.1 Chaetophractus vellerosus
CAAAAACATGGAGGACTGCTGCCCGCGAAACATGGAGCGGAGCCCCCCGTGGAAACGGAATGGAGCCACCCTGGAACGGAACGAGCCACCGCCGTGGAGGGCCGACTCGGCGCGTCGCCGCGGGGACGGGGGGAGACAAGAAGCAGACATAGAAAAACACAGAAGAATGGACACACAGCGAGAGCAAGCAGAAAGGGGGGGGGATATGTAATAAATAATAAATAAATCTTTAAAAAAAAAATAAATAAATAAATAAATAAATATGCAGTTCTAATGCATATGGCACTCATGCAAATATATTTATGTATTTATGAATATATATGTGTGTGTGTATAGATATATACAAACCCTTAATATAGACAAACAGATTCTATCCTTGGAAATGGAAAATAGAAAAATTTCCACATTTTTAAGTAATCTAATGTAGATTTGTCTTAGTAAGGTTCCATTTCTCAGCCACACCAAATCACACTGCCAGATGGATAACTGGACTTTTGAATTTTTAATTGTAGTGTGCTGACTAATTATTTTGCTCTTTGAGAATGTCTTTCTTCAAAAATCCATTCCCTCATTCCAGATCCATTTCAACCTAGGCCATGATCCTTGTCAGCTGTCTGAGCATCTTGCATGATCCATTGCCCCAGAACACAGGCTGAGATACATACAGAGTTTAGTTCACCAATGGTGGACCACCAAAAATGCTTTTTGGAGACCCATATTACAGCTCCTGCTAAACTAAGTATTTAACATTCAAACCACAGTAAACTAGACTAATAGGGAAGAGGTGTGAGTTCGCTATTGAATGGAAGTGATTCCATAGCCATTATTGGAAGAATCAAAGTCAATAAAACCCCCAAAGAGGTTGGCAAATCAAAAATAAAGCAAAAATGTTTTTTCTTGGTTCTACAACAGCTCTCATAGATCATGGGATCAGAGCTGGGCAAAGGAGATTCCCAGAGACAAGATTTTGCATAAGGGTCTTTGCTTTTACATTTCTCAGCCACTCTCACACTATGTTTGATTCTAGGAATCTGAACTGATATTCTTATTATCATTGGACTTGCTTATTAATTAGATTAAAAGGCAGTAGTTTATCTATATGGAATAATTTCTGAAATAAGCCTCCCATGCCACCATATTGCTAGAATTCCTCAAACATAACAGTTTTGCCATTTCACAGATGGGGTTTCCTGATATTTGCAGTCTCTTTTGCTAAAACTTGGTCTTATCCTTTGAGATTGCTAATGTTGGTATTTAATCTGTTTATTAGTGTTATTTTTATCATTTCCATCATTGAACATTTGCAAGAAACAATCACATTAAAAGTTAAGTTAAAAATTGAAATCTTAAATAAAAGTATGTGCATAATTTTAAATGCCATACAGTTTATTGTTTGTTAGATACTTGTTGGAAACATATTGATACACCAATGACATAGCTACCCTTCAATTGTTCCCGGGCTATAGCCAGCACTCCCTTGTAGACATAAAAAATATATTTCAGGTCACTTAAAATGGGGGCATGGTAGTGTGTATGTGGGGTATGTGAGGGAACACGTGTGTGTGTGTTTACTTTTTATGCAGAGACATAATAGCAGACATAACTGGGTTCGCTTAGTGGCCAGGTTTTGCAGATATACTTGTAAAATATGAGCTTCATCTTTAAAAAGACATTTTGGGATAATATGAATTGTACCCTCTGTCTTTATCCTTAGTTCATGTTAAGAAGCAAGAGCTGATTGAACGACTTTGTAGGAACTGGCACCAACTCTTTCAGAATAAGGCATTCTACATGCAGGTGTTAGTATTTCACTAGAAGATAAACTTGTAAACTGTTGCTTGAGAACTTAACCTTAGATCAGTACAAATTGTTCCTACAGAGTGGAATGTGGAAATGACTCCATCCTGACTCAGGATGAAAGATGACTTAACATCCAAGGCAGCAACTGGGTATTGTTCACACCTCAACAACCGGATTTTCGACAGTGGTTTCCATGGTCAGGGAAATCCTCAGATGCAAGACCACCTGTGTATATGTTGCATGACTGTTGATTGTCTCATGTGTGTTTGTCTTTTATGTGTGATTAATACACAAAATGTTTTTCTTTTCTTTCCTTTTCCCTTTTTTGTAGAAATTATTGAGCCTACTACCTCTAGTCCTGTCACAAGTCCAGGTCAGTATCCACATACATTCACAAAGTATGTCTGGGTACTTTTTCCATTAAATAAGACATTTGCATCATTATAGAAATAAACCGATTTGATTATGTGCCGCAGGCTTGTGCCACTGCTCTGATGTTTGCTACTTGTCCTCGTCTATCTGTGATTTGTCCTCCCTTTCGATTTTGTGATCTGACCCCAACATCTTTCACTCCATTCTTTAGGGCTTATGCAATGAATCTGTGCTACATTCTGAATTCGTTGCAAGGCGACTAGTTTTTGCAATATCTTTGCAAACAGAAATGTAGAGAATACACAGGGTTTTCTGAGTACCTATTTAAAAACGATTTGCTTTGCCTTGGTGTTGCATTATTATAAAAATCATTATGAAACAGGAAGCCATTTAGTGTTTCTAAAAGGAACAATAGCTGGGGGGAAACCTATACTTCTACCTTTGGACTCTTATAGTGGGAGACTTTGGTCTCTTGAAACTGTCAAGTCAAAGGACTTATTTCAGTTGTTGGGCTTTATTTTCAGATTGTTCCTAATTCAACCACAAATACTCAGTCTGAAAAGATAGGCCATTCCTATCAGTACGTTTTTAAGCGTTGTTTTCAACTGTGAACACTTCTGGGTGACATGAAATCGAGATAAAAACTATTGATATTAGAAACAGCCTTTATCTTGTTATATAGGAATTTAGCAGTTCATTTTGAAAGTTGGCTGCTGGCTATTTAAAGAAGAAAGTGGAACTGCTAAAGTTATTTAGCTTTGAAAAGTTCATAGGGATTTCTAGTAACTGCTGAGTTAAAAGATTTGTTGATGTTGCCTGCCCATAAAGAGGTGTAAGTTAGTTAAAGAGTTGTTTCTCCTCTCATTCCAGAAATGGCACTAATTTTAGTCTAAAACAGGATTTGCTGATCTGAAAAACTGAGTATTTTAGAAATGAAAAAAAATCTCTATCTCAAATTGTAATCAATCAAAAATGCTTAAAATTGCTTTAGATGATTATGAATTACCCCCCACCCCCAAATGAAGCAAGTTTGAACAAGTCTATGATTATATATTTAAAGAACCTCATAATATGACACTTTCTGTTCAGATTATAGAATACGTTTTCATAATCTCTCATACCAAAGCATTTTTGAGTAGTTTATTTTAACTTTTTTTTAGTTGAGCTTACAAGTTTTAAGTTTTATGATTAATAACAGTTTTGCCATTTCACAGATAGGGTTAATTGCCTCTCAAGATTGCGTGCCACTTAATGTAACTAGAACTACTGGGTATTTGAAACTCATTTTTCTCTTAACATATAAAAACTCATTGGATCTGATTCCTATGTATAGCTATGGCCTCCATAAAGTAATGTAATCTCAGGATCATATGAGATCTTAGAGTAAATCTTGTTAGTAAACGTCTTTTTCTCTCTTTTTCTCCAACATTTTAAAGAGAATATTAAATAATTCCTTATAGCTATGTCATCTAGTGAGTTGAAGTAAAGATTAGATAGGTACTCATTTTCCTTCTTAGGCTATTGCCTTAATTATTGGATTATGACCCCATAAATTTAAGGGATAGTTTATCTTCCTTATATACTCAAATAAAGAAGAATCAAATAAAAAAACATTTTAAGAAGGGGTGTCTGGTGGCATTCAGTAACGTCATATTGGCTGACTTTATGTTTGAGAAACAGTTTTATTGAGGATACATTTTATTTAAGATCAGTCAGCCACCTGTAGCAAAAGTTCTTTCAGTGGTTGGAGCTTTTAGAATGGAATTTGTATGTCAAAAAGCAAATGAAGAAATTACTCTTACCTCTACAAAGATTCACATTTCTTCAGAAATGCATAGCATGAGGGTTAAGAGTATGGGCTTTAGATCCAAACTGCCTAGGTTTAATTTGTGCTCTGCTACCTTTTAGCTGTGTAAACTTCATCAATTAATCTCTCTCTGTCTCAGTTTCCTCTTTGTAAAATAGGGGGGAATAGTGCCCATCACATAGAGTTATGAAAATTAAGTCAATAGTGATTAAGCACCTATGAGAGTGCTTAGTATATAGTAAGCATGATAAAAGTGTGGGTTAAGTTTTGGGGGAAAATGTATATATATATAGATCCACTCTTAAGTTGTCCAGATATGGAAAAAGACTAATAACTTGCTTAAAGATAATAAATTGGAATATGTAGTCTCTCAAGTGCTCTTAGACCTTATAATTTTTGCCACTGTCAATAGAATGCCTAAGTGACAATCATTCTATCCCCAACATGTACAATTCATTGCTAGGGTTCAATGTCTTAAAGCTGTGGACATGTACAAAATAATTTAAAATTGAATTCCTTAGCACTGCAATCTTTGAAAAAGATAATGTAAACTTTAAAAGTATATATTTGAGGAAAGGTTAACAAATAGGTGTTTAATTGAATTAAATTGAAGGATGGAAAAACAAATGCAGTTATCAATGAAACTCATCCTTCATTAATTGTGAATTTGTTTAAGGTCTCCAGAGACAGTTTGGTTAGTCAGGGACTTTAAGAGTATGTGATTAAAGCAGGATTTAAAGAGTGGTATAAATGATAAACAAAGGCTTTTAAAAGTATGTGCAGTCTGCTAAGCATGATACAAAAGAAGAAGGATATGGCAATACATAACTCTAAGCAAATGATCATTAAAAGCAGATGAGAAAATAATTTACCTTATGCATAAAGCCAAACTGTTAAAAGTTCCAGTCAATTAAAACAAGGCCTTAAAAATACATTATCCAAATAACAATAGTAAATTAAAACCCTCACAAAAGTATTCAGGGGATAAGAAATATCAGATTTGTAACATAGTCCTTTTACTGCTTCTACATAAGTAGAAAAAGAGAATGTAAAATAACTCAAGACAGATCTCATATATCCTAATATTATTGCCAGAGAGATAAAGCAGAGATAAAGTGGATATAGTTATGAAAATATTGGACACCATGAAAATAGATTGAAGAAAGTGGATTTATATCATTTATGCCCATAAGTTCTAAAGAAATGAAGGTCCTGAAGTCATAACTTATATTTTTATATATTCTTGACAAGTCAGAATCTGCTTCAATTGATGAGAATGAAAATTGAATTATTAACATCGTTATTCAAGAAAAGGCCATGAAATATAGTAAGTAATAAGAACAAAAGAAAACTGTTCTTTGATCAGTCTCAGTCTCAAAGTTTGAAAGGTAAGGGGCATTTTTCACAATGATGAGATATGCAATGAATGACATTTTAGACCACTTTTACTATAATTGCCATGCTGGACCATATGCTCTTCTGAGTAATTTTCATCAGGCTTTAAAATGCCTACCATTAGGCCAATAACACCAGCATTCTATTAAAACAAGAGAAACCATTTCCATTTAATTTTAACAAGCAAACATACACATTTTTGTGATCACTCTTGAAGTATATTTTAAAATTAATGATTGATGTTTTATTTTTTTAAAGAATGGAAAGGAGATTAAGGCTCTATACTTTAAAAAAGACAAACTTGTCTTCCTAAAACTATTTGGTTTGCTATTGCAGCCTGGCTGCCTGAGTGCATTACACAAGTACTCTACTGTGACCTTGATCATAACAAGACAAGTTTGAGCTTCTCAATCTAGAATCAAATTCATAATAATTTCCTAATTCTGATTTTATATTCTAACTGCTAACATAGTATCAAAGTGATCATCCAAAAGGTAAAAGTATATAAACATAAATTCATCTAACCTTTTTAAAGTCTATAGGCACAGGATTAAAATTTGGGGTTTGTTTAATGTACCAGAGTTGGCCCATCTAACATTTGGTCTTAGCAATCATCATATTAAAGTTGTTATTCTGCAAATAATTTAATTTTAACTCAATGTCATTGTTATTCATGGTAAAAATTGCTTTACTTATACTTCAGAAAAATGAGAAAAATGGTTAAAAATATGAGTTTTCCATATATGCAAAGAAACAAAATAAGTCATTGCAGATCCTTCTTTTGGACTTGCAAAATTTCACTATTTAAAAATGACTATCGTTAAGCACATTGGATTTATAGGTTCTTTAAAATCATTTTTAAGTCTATGCAACAGATCTAGTTCTATTTTAGAGCTGAAGAAAAAGACAAAACAATTGCTTTACCAAATGTCACTCAGCAAGTATATGGCAAATTCAAAATTAAAATGCCCAGAACATTATCATCAAACATAACTGTGCATCACTTTAAAGTATAGAAAACACGTTTGAATAAACAGAATGTAATGTTTGTAAACTAAATAATTTAATTCACCAGAAGATACCATTATGTAAAGAAATCCCACTTTAAATTGAATAATTCCTGTCTGATTCATCTACTTTGCAAATAATTTTTCACTTCACTGCCTTACTTGGTTTCCATAAGAAGGAACAGGCATTTTTTTGGCTTACCCCAGGAAGTCCCATTTCCTATCTTCCTCTGAAGGATATTGTTCATCATTTAGCAAACATTTATTGAATAACAACGGTATCAAGCACTGAGTACTGGGAGCATATGGTTATTAGCTTAAAGGAGTTTATAATTTATTAAGGAGACAGACATTTGCGTAACTAACCATTATTCAATATAATATATTCTATAATTGCAGTCTAGAGAGGAAGTATACAATTTTGCCTGGAGGAAATCTTTACATATATTAACAGGTTCTTCAAAGATTGGGCACAGTTGGCAAGGAGCAGGGTACCCTGGTACCATAGCAAGCAAAAGGAAAGCTTAAAAAGTCCAAGAGACAGAAAGTGCGAAAGATTGAAGATAAAAACTGATTTGATTTCTGTATCTTTATTATCTACCACAGTGCCCGATACTTTGCAGGTCCTCCTTTTATGCCAGATGGTTTCATCCAAAATACTGAAGCACTTAACAAAACATTTGAGCTATAAATTTCAAATAAAAAGTCAGGAGGTTTCCTGACAACTAGTTACTTATCATCTTTCAATTTACATCAAGTGGTATCTAACATTCATCATTTTTAAACTCATCTAAAAATCAAGAAAAATTTTTTTAAAAAAGAAAATGAATTTGCTACCAATTAAACAATCACTCCATGTCTTGCAGCCATTAATTTATGGATAATAGAGATTCTTAATACTTTTCATGCCAACATTTGTTATGGGAATTGAAACAGTATTTTAAACCAGGTTTTTTTAAAAATTGCTTCATCAGATTCTATGCTGAAAGAAAAAAAAATCCATTTGTCAAGAAGTTATCTTTTCTGAATGAAAGAATGAATGAATGACTGGCTTAGAAACCTATGTACAGCCCAAAGGGCTGGAGCATAAAAGAATCTCATAGGTAGCAGTTGTTGTTCCTGTAAAACTCATATAGAGATAGAGAAGGAGTGAAAATAATCACAAATAACATCATTACATGATAGCAAGAAAATTGGAGAAATATATTCATTTGTTTACTAGACAGAAAATTCAAAACTTTCAATGCCTAGATTGAACTGTCTATCAACGGATCGGTGGATTGATGGATAGATAAATGACAAAGTTAAATGTAGTTCATAGGTCTAAAGTATGGGAAAAGAGATGAAACTAGCAGAAGTTGGAAAGGTAAGCCAGTTTGTGTAGTTTCTGGGAGTTCCCAAGATATTATTGAATGTCTGTATGTGTCAGATACTGCACTAGGCATTAGGGATGCAATAGCAAGTGGCCCGCTGCATGTCTTTGGAGAATCCCACATTCTAATGGAGGAGAAAGACATGAAAATAGAGGAGATTAATATAATGCAATATCTGCCACAATAGAGATTGAATGAGCTTTGGGAACATCTTGTCCTGTCTGGGATGTGTCAGGCAATGCTTTCTGGAGGAAGTGAATCCTGACTTTGGTAGTATAAGCATGGAAGAGAAGTGGGAAGAGCCATTATAGACAAGGAACAGAGGCATATAACAGCATAGTGTGTTTGAGAAAAATGCAAGTAATTTCAAGAAACTACAAATAATTGTGCAGAAAATGCAGTGGAGCTATGGAAGTAAGTTGGCACAAGTCAGAAATGATCTTATGTGTCTTCTTAGAAGCTTGATCTAAGGTTAACTTAGACATAGACTGATTATCAGACATTCTAGGTAATTGTGGAGGCCAGGGCAAAGGTGAATTGACATGAGCAAGTCTGGCATTAGGGAAGATTGCTGCACGTAAGAGGAAATAGATGATGGAAGCCCACCTAGGACATTGGTAATAAGGGGAAAACAGTACTGATTCAAAAGTTATTTAGAAGGCAAAATTTTCAGGGCTTGATTATTGATAGATTTGAAGGACAGGGAAAGGGTAAAACAAAGATAACTCCCACATTTCTCTGTAGATGGCAGGAAACTTAGTGAGATAGGGTTAATTTACTCAAATGCTATGCCAAAAGGCTTGGACTTGATCTTGTTTTTTGGGAAACAATTCAATGTTTTGTTTTAAGTAGGAAAATAATTTGACTGCATGTGTTCTGAAAATATAATTCTGGGGTCAGAATAAGGGCTCAAAGGAAAAGAAGTAAGAATAGGGATAACAAGCAAAGTCTATGCAAGCACAGCCCCTAGTTACAAGTTTGGTGCCATCAGTAAGGAAAATTTCTACCTGAGTACAAGCATTTCTCTAAAAGCTGGATGACAAGTTCCCGCAAAATAAGTATCAAACTTACAGTGTTATTTCAAAATTTATTTTAAGGCTTGTGGGTTTTTTTCCTAATTTGAAACAATCAAGCTTCCATTATTCCCTGATTGTTAGAGTATAAGGAATTTAAGACAGATCAGAATATATTTCAAATCCTAATTAATATGCCTGAATATAATGAATTCAGATATTAATTATAATTATCCATAATTAGTTGATTAATTTCCAGATAAAAAGCATACCAGAAAATATGTGTTACAATTTAGAATATGATGCTTTTTTTAAAAGAAGGAAAAAATGGAACGTTTTCTAATCTCTGCTTCGCAGTGTTTATTCAATCCTTTCTTCCTTCACATATATCTTCAGCTCTGTCTCAGGAAATCATATGAAGCTATTGATCTTTTGATTGTGATTATCTAGCCTCCATATAACACTATCAAGGAAATGGATCAATGCTTCAAAGTCAAACACTGCATATATTAATCACAATTTAAAAATATTAAATCAAAGTATTAATATATAACAGAAGTATTAATATTACTAATGATTATATCACTTTGTTAAGTATACATAAAATAATGTAAACTTAAGAATATGCGTTCCTAATAAGCATTTACCAGGTACATACTTGTACATTGTACTATATAAGAAATTATAGAATTATATCACAAATCATCAGAGCACTTAATGTCCTGCATTATATTTGGAGGTATGTGTCTGCCACAATTCTAGATTACAAGATCCTTAAGGGAAGGAGGTGATTTAAAAAAAAAAAAAACTTTCTTTTTTCCAGCACCTGAAATAGTGTCTGAAACATGGTAAGAACCGAACTAGTTGCATGAATGCATCAATGAACAAGCAAGTTAATGTGAGGGAAATTTCAGCTGGATGAAAAATTAGAAGAATTCAAATGCATACTTTTATATCTTTCATTTTAAATGAAATAAAGTGCATTATTCTAAGTCCAACTTACATTGGGAGAGAGTTCCTGTAATATATTACTGAAAAAGGGAGGGAGCCAAAGACTGATGAAAAGTAGAATTTCTTCCCAAGGTGTCTATAAGAAAGGAAAATTTTCTTCTTCATCTAATCATTTGGAGGCTCTAGGAGAGAATTCTATTCCTTGCCTTTTTTAACTTCTAGAATTACCCATATCTCCTGACTTGTGGCCCTATTCCATTATCAGAGTCAGCAAATGGCTGGTGGAGTCTTCTCACATCACATCAGTGGACACTGATTCTGCCTCGCTCCTCTACCTCTAAAGACCCTGTTATTACACTGGTCCCACCCAGATAATCCAGAAGAATCCCCCTATTTTAAAGTCTGATAATTTGCAACCTCAATTCCATCACGTGTGTGTGTGTGTGTGTGTGTGTGTGTGTGTGAAGAGAGGGAGGGAGAGAATAATAAATTATTTTAATGTTAGAGATAAATCCCAGCTGTCCCACTGGTCAATTAGAGCAGGAATCTATACGGGAAAGAATCAGAAATGCAAGTAAATTTGAAAATGATTGGAGTTAATGACATTCAGTCTAATTAATGATTATTCTTTCAATTATACATGTAGGTTTTGAAATAGTCTCTTTTGTTCTTGGATAAAGGATTCTGTAAAATCCTACAAGCCAATATTTGTGTGTAGTCATTCTCAGTGGGAATGCATATATTTTAAATTGGCTTTAATACTGTAATATTTTAAAAACAGAAAAGGGGAAAATGTGCTTTAATGGAGATTTTTACATTTAGGACAATTGAGTAAAATTGATTTTACTTTTCTCTACCATACTGGAGGAGCAGTTTTCCCTTTACTGCCGCCTTGCCTTCCCTAGAACACCTGGTCAGTCTTCCCAGCCCAGTCTTCACTGTAGTGAGAATCCAGGAAAATGCCTGTAATCCTAAATTAGCAAATTTCAGCCATTCCTTATTAGTAGGTGTGATGGTTTGAAGCTGTATGTACCCCAGGAAAACATGCTCTTAGTCTTAACCCATTCCTGTGGGTATAAACTCATTATAAATAAGACTTTTAAAATAAGGTTACTTCAGTTAAGGTGAATGGGTCTTATGCCTATTACTGGAGTCCTTCACAAGCAGAATGAAATTTAGACAGACAGAGAGAAAGCCACAGAGGGAGCAGCCAGAAGCTAAATATCAGTTGAATCCAGGAAAGAAGGGAGAGGCCACCATGTGCATTGTCATGTGACAGAGGAGCCCAGGACCAAGGACGACCAGCAGCCAGCCCCAGAATGCCACAGTCTTCGGGGAGAGAGCATTGCCCTGTTGATGCCTTGATTTGGACTTCTTTCCTAATGTCAAAGCTGTGAGCCATTAAATTCCCATTTTTTAAGCCAACCCATTGCATGATTTTTGCTTGAGCAGCCAAGGAAACTACAACAGTAAGGCAATTGTCAAACTAATGTATCCTTGTGAGAGTCTTAATGACTAATTATCTCAAATATGTACCTTCTTAGAGGCACCTGCATTTTAAAAGAACTTGTTTATTAACCCCAAATAATTCAATTCTAATGATGAAAATTTCACCCACTGGAACAGCTCCATTGAAGGGATGTTATTAGACAGGAGAGCCTTTCTGTTACCTCATAAATTATTAAATCCAGGCATCCAGATCCTCAGCCTCTGCCTGGTCATCTGGCCAGCTGTAGTAGCTGACTTTGCACCTATCTCCCATTGTTTTCCTTAAATAGACTTAATAAAGACTGTGAAAATGGCTTTGAATTTTGTTTGAAGATGCCGATATTAATAACTCATGTTTGAAAGTGAGTTATGGTTTACAAAATATTTTTAACAACCATCTACTTCTCAAAAGAATCTTATAATATATGAATTATTTGTACCAACATTCTAGAGGTAATGAATTTGAAAACAGAAAAGTTAAACAAGTTACTCGAGGACACACAAATTCAACAAATATTTTCTGCATTAGGAGGTTTACCGCATTACATTAGAGGTTTCACTTATATTCTTAACCCATCCTCATAACGATCCAGCAGAAACTCTCTAATTAATTCCTAGCTAATGCTCACAAATTGAGCCAGTATATGTTGGGAAGCACCTGTTTGGACACTTTTATCCTATTAATATGTCAACTAGTTTTCTTCTTGAAGTGAACCAACTATCTTTCGTTCATCTAAATGAAATAGCATCCTCTAATGTCACATACATTTAGAAGTTTTGAAGAGAGAGAATGTTAATAGTTTTGAAGAAACCATTGATTGCTTCATGGGTGTATAGATTTTCTGCCCCTTATAATGCAGTCAGGCAGTGAAAGCCTTTCCAGTTCATGAACCGCCCATAACATTTACTTATTGCTTTTCATTTTATTGGGGTAGCATCCATCAACTTAGCAGGGCAATACAGGTGTTAGGCAACCACATATATACACACATGAGTCTGTGCCTTTATGCCTTTAGTGTTATGCTTGATTTTAAGAAAGAGGTATGTGTGTGTATATGAGAAAGAGAGACTGAGAGAGACAGTGGGAAAGAGAGGGAGAGAGAGAGAGAGAGAGAGAAGATTAGGGAGATCTCATATACCCAATTCACTACTGTAATGGATTGATTAGTTCCACACCATGAATAAATATATTCCACTAGAAATGCTTTATGCTGTCACGTGGAAATGATGGTACATCCCACCAATCTATTCATATTTTCTTCGTAGTACTGTTTAAAGTCCCTTTCTGACTTTACCTCTGCCTCTACTACCCCATTCCTCTTGAACGACCAATGTTCCTTGTTTCCAGGATTTTTTTTTATATTCCAAAATGATCTGATTATACCCAGATATCCAGAGACCCAGACTGCTGCCATATTATTGTCATTTCGGTAGTGAGTACAAATTGGGTCTGTCTACTTCCTAAGAAAATACCATCTCTCTCGAAATTCCTTACATTCAAGTACTCATGTTATATCCATTCATTAATGCATTCACTCATTCAACATCCTTTATCAAGCACCTATTATGTGCTACACGCTGTGCTAAATGCTGGGAATAAAAATATAATCTTAGGAGATAACCCTTAAATGTCATAGTGGAAGCAGAAATTAGTTCCATACTTTTTCTCACATCATATGTTACAAATTCTTTTAATTGTATTTATTTATACGTGTATCCATAAGGAGCAAAATGCTCTGATAAACATCTTACACTGCTTTAGCCTTTGTGCCTCTAAAGGCTCACAGTACTGTCCTCAGTTAAGCTTCTGAATTTGACAGAGCAGATTATATTATGAATAGATATTTTGTGTTATAATGTATTTAAAGATTACCCAAAATATATATAAATTTCATTCTCCATGTTCACAAATCTGTGTTTTCACAGCCAGAAGAAAGCAGTCACTAGGTGGCACCTCTGTGCTATACTCTCTCCTGAAGAATCACAGATGTCATTTCTGTTTGCTGATGTGCATTAGAATTTTCTAACATATTCTCCCTTTCCTGCAGCAACATTTGTCAGACTGTGTGTTGAACTGAACCCTTGAACAAAGGTTACTCCTATTATAACCACTTATTTTAATAATAAAATATTGAAATTGTTGTTGCTCACTAAGCCAAGCCATCAATTTTCATTTAATACTTCATTTGTTTGTGGCTGACTGGAATGCGATGATTTACTTAGGCAATATAGTGTAGTGATTAAAGCACTCTTAGTTATCCAAAAGTCCTGAAATCGAATCAGTTATTACTTTAGGGTTCCAGGCATGTCTCTTCACTCATTCAAGAACATTGATGAGTAAGATAAGGCCCATGTCCTCAAGGAACTGTCATTCCAGTGGGAATGTAGACCCCATAAAATGAAGTTATTAGTCTAGATGATCTTAAAGTTTGCTCTAAATTCTATGACTTTCCTATAAACAGTGTATAAAAGGTCTGTGGGTCTAAATCAGCTGTGAAATTGCTTTGGTGTTCCTTATGAGCTTAGTTAAATTGACTGTTTCCCAGTCAGATAGGTAAATAGCATTTTTGTGAATACAGTTTACTCTGAAATAATCTGAGTTGAACTCAGAATTTTAGGATGAGAAGATTCAACACAGACATAAATTTCTAACACCAGATGAATGGAACTAGAACTAAGCTCAAATGAATCATAACAACTCTAAAACTTCCCATATTGTTAAGATAGCAATTAAAATTTCTAACAATGACAAGTCACAAATAACTTGTCTTTCACTCTGGAAAACTGCAAAAATGATAGGTCTCATACAAATGCAGGAATTTCCGATGGGCACATCTACCTATGGATCCATGAGCCCTTTAACACCTGCTGGATTTCACCCAAATTGCAGAAGAAACCAAAGGTGAGAGAGCTAATAAGTGGTAAAGTCATTATGATCAGATTTTATCTGACTCAAAATCCTGTGACCTAAAAAAATAAGCCAGTTTCTCAGCTGGAATTCTCAATCATTGTCTTTTCATATTTTATGATAATCCCTAAATAATCATTTTACCAGTTAAAAAGAAGACACATCTTCACAGTGAATAATGAGTAAGTTTTTAAAATCCCACGTCCATGCACACAGTCTCAGGTTCACAAGATCTTATTTTCTCTTTAAAAGGAATTCATACATATCTCAGATTTTGAAATACTGCAAAAAATAAGCTAAGACCTCAGTTTAAATCTGACTTTGGTTTACTAGCTGTATTATCTTAGGCAAGCTACTTAACTTCCCTGAGCATCAGTTTCTTCTGTAAAATGGGAATATTATACACATATTAGGGCTTTAAGATATTTCAAGAAAATCTCTGTAAACTTGAATACACTTAATACAAGTAGACATCAATGTTAATTTTGGCTTGCCATCCAGGAGAAACCTGCTGATCAAAAATTATTGATTACAACCAGCAAGATGGCGGCAGAGTAAGGCACTCCTAGAGTCAGCTCTTGCTACAGAGCAGTTAGTAATCACCAAGAGCTATCTAAAACACCTGTTTGGGGGCTCCAGGAGACCAGAAGAGCATACTTGAAAGAATGGAAGAAGATTGCCCATCCACAGAGAAGATTCGTGATTAGAGCACTCCACGCCCCGGAGGCTGGTGCCCATCCTCCACTGGCAGCACAAGCCGCCTCAGGAGCTATTCTGTGGCTGGAATTGGATGTTCCATTTCCCAAAAACAGGGGAGGGAGAGACGATTGGCCACCGACTTCACCTATTGATTATTAAATTCAACTCGCAAAAGTATAACCCCAAGAACAGCTAAAGTTTGAACCAGTCCAAGTCAGAAAGAGGCCAGTAGCCACCATTTTGACTCTGCCCCCAGCATGAAGGGAAGCAGAGTTGACTGAAAATCACAGTGATGGTAGAGACCCATTTCTTTCACCCAGATCGGCCTACAGCCCTAGCCTAGGCTTCTACCCTGCCTCTAGCACAGAGGAGGCTGGCAGGCCCTGCACCAGCCTCTCCGGGTAACTGCAGGTACATTCAGCTGGCACAGTCTGAATAGTCGGAAATCTACCGGGGCAACTGCAGTCATTTTGGACCAGCATGGCATAGATTGCTGCCCACACCTGCAGCTCCATCCCCACCCCAGGGAGGGGAGAAACAAGCATGAAGTGTCATCAGTTTCTCTGGGCTTCTATAGTCTAGGCCTGCACAGCTTGGATTATTACTCACACCTGTGGCTCTGACCTTACCCCTGGCAAAGGAGAAAGTTGGGAGAAGCATCATTGGTCCCTGGTGCAATGAGGAAAGCTTGAGCTTCCACAGCTTATTGCACCAACTACATCTTTGGCTCCTACTACACAACTAGGAAGAGAGAAAGGACAAGAAAGCCCTAAATTAAAGAGAGAAACTGTACCCAGAATAAATACATCTGGTAAGCCAGATACCAAGACACCAACAAAAAATTACAATCCACACCAAGAAACAGGAAGATATGGCCCAGTTAAAGGAACAAGATAAGCCACCAGATGACATAAAGGAGTTGAGACAACTAATTATAGATGTTCAAACAAATCTCCTTAATATATTCAATGACATGGCTAAAGAGATTAAGGATACTAAGAGGACATTGGATAAGCACAAAGAGAATTTGAAAGCATACATAGAAAAATAGCAGATCTTACAGGAATGAAAGGTGTAATAAATGAAATTAAAAATACACTGGAATCATATAATAGCAGATTTGAGGAGGCAGAAGAAAGTATTGGTAGACTTGAAGAAATGGCCTCCGAAAGCAAACATACAAAAGAACAGATGAAGAAAGAATGGAAAGAATTGAATAAGGTCTCAGGGAAATAAAGGACAGCAAGAGACATGGAGATCATATGTGTCATGGGTGTCCCAGAAGGAGAAGAGAAAGGAAACGGGGTAGAAGGAATATTTGAAGGAATAATGGTAGAAAATGTCCCAACCCTATTGAAGGACATTGATATCCATGTCCAAGAAGCACAATATACTCCCATCTGAATAAATCCAAATAGGCAAACTACAAGACACATACTAATCAGAATGTCAAATGCCAAAGACAGAGAGAATTCTGAGAGCAGCAAGAGAAAAGCAATGCATAACATATAAGGGATACCCAATAAGATTAAGTGCTGATTTCTCATCAGAAACCACGGAGGCAAAAAGACAGGGGTGTGATATATTTAAGATACTGCAAGAGAAAAATTTCCAACCAAGAATCTTATATCCAGCAAGATTGTCTTTCAAAAATGAGGGTGAGTTTAGAATATTCACAGGTAAATAGAAACTGAATTTGTAACCAATAGACCAGCTTTGCACGAAATACTAAAGGGTGTGCTAGAGTCTGAAAAGAAAAGACAGGAGAGAAAAGCTTGGAAGAGACTCTAGAAATGAAGATCATATGAGTAAAAGTAACTAAAAGTGTCAAAAGAGTGGTGAAAATAAAATATGACAGATAAAATTCAGATATTTTGGAATAAGCTTAACAAACTATGTAGAGCACTTATATTAGGAAACTACAAGTCATCATAAAAAGAAATAAAAAAAGACCTAAATAATTGGAAGAACATTTCATGCTCACAGATTGGAAGACTAAATATCATTAAGATGTCAATTCTACTCAAATTGATATACAGACTCAATGCAATCCTGATAAAAATTCCACCAGCATTTTTTAAAATAAATGGAAAACATGATAATCAAATTTATTTGGAAGGGTAAGGGGGTCCTGAATAGCCAGAAACATCTTTGAAAGGAAAGGCAAAATTGGAGGATTCTCACTTCCGGACTTTAAATCATATTACCTAGTTACAGTGGTAAAAACAGCATGGTACTGGCATAAACACAGACACAGATCAATGGAACCAAATTGATGGTTCAGAAACAGACCCTCACATCTATGGTCAAGTGATTTTTTACTAGCTTGTCAAACCCACCCAGCTTGGGCAGAACTGTCCATTCCACAAATGGTGCTGAGGGAACTGGATATCCATAGCCAAAAGAAGGGAAGAAGACCCCTATCTCACACCTTATACAAAAATTAACTCAAAATGTATCAAAAACCTAAATAAAAAAAAAGCAAGAACCATAAATCTTCTAGAAGAAAGTGTAAGAAAATATCTTCAAGACCTGGTGGTAGGTGGTGGATTCTTCAAGGAGATAAGAGGACTGAGATGGACTACTAATGTTCAATGTATGTAGAAGTTTTAATTAACTTTATTGTAAAAGTGTGGAAATGTATAGAGTTGATGGTAACACATTATAGTGAATAACAGCTGGTTTATAAATGGTAATGTGGCTGAAAAGGGTAGTCTAGGGATGTAAATGCCAATTGAAAGAAGGCTAGAGAATAATTTTGGGACCAAATAACACAGTAAACCCAGAGGTGGATGAGAATAGTGGTTGATGCTACAGATGCAAGTGTCCTTTGTGAGCTAGAGCAGATGTATATCACTATTGCAGGGTGGTGGGAATGTGGAGAAGCATGGGAAAAATACAACTGGAGTTGTATGGACTGTGGTTAACAGTAATAATGTAATATTCATGCATCTATGTCAAAGATGTACTGTGTTGATAATGGGAGAGTATGGAAAAAATGTGCCAAATGTACGCTATGGACCTGGTAATAGTCTGATGATATTTTCTCATAATCTGTAACAAATGTTCTACCATGGTGTGGTGTCTTGATAGAGGGGTATTGTATGGGAATTCTGCAAATTGTTTTGTAAGTTTACAACTTCTGTAGTAAAAATATATTTAAAGAAAATAATAGGGTGGGTTGGGGGGGAAATACACCAAATGTAAGATAAAGACTATAGTTAGTAGTAAGATTTTGTATGGGACCCCTGTATGATGTTATTCATGTTTACTTTATAAGTTCACAACTTTTACTATACACTTATTGTTTATGTATGTTCATGTATAAGTGATATAGTAGTAGTAATAATAATACACCAAATGCAAGATACTTTGATTAGCAGTAATATTTTGAGGATGCTCTTTAATCATTAGTTAAAAGTGTTTCGCAACAATGTAAGGTATTGGAGTTGGGGTGAGGTACGAGAGCCCTGTATGACGTTATGTGTGTTTGTTTTATAAGTGCACAACTATTACTATACCCTTATTGTTTATGTATGTATGAGTGATGTACTTGAATAGATATTTTTTAAAAGTAAAAAAATGTTGATTATACATTTAGGAAATGACACATAGTCTCTAGCCTCTTATGAATTTATGCAGTAAAATTCCTTCACCCAAATTTGATCAGTTGAAGAACATAGAAAAAATAGATTTCTGGACCCACAAAACTGAGATCCAGGCTCTAAATTATTTGCCAAGATCAAAACCACTCTATGTGCTTATCTTTATAGCTCACTTTTTTTCAGGGTGGGGGAGATTTCTGTATCAAACAGAAAATAGATAAGGTAATGTATCCAGCCAACTGTTGAACTACATATGCCTAGTTAACACAAAGAATGTCCCAGATTTTATTGAGTTACTATATAAAGTCTACTTATAAGGTGATAAAATTGATTTCTACAAGATTCATCTCAATTCAACCTTTCTACCTTATAGATACAATGTCAAGAGAAATTACTCAATCTGTCATATTTATTAGCATACTATATATGTGGTATTCCTTGTCATGTTATATATAGCAAAACTATCAGATACTTAAAAATCAAGGTAAACTTTATTTTAGTGTCTATTGCACCTATATTCCTATAGTTCTTTTACTTACACGATTTAAAAAAATATTGGTAGTATTTATGCTTCTGTTTCCTTCTAAGTACTGCTTATTTTAGGAATATCATACATAGATTTTTGAGGAAACAGATGTACAAATTTTGTCTGCTGTCACTGATGCTTAATGCTTGCATAGACTGTACTCAAACAAAATATCACAACATTTAAAAAGTTGGAAAAATAGCACATTAAAGAGTACAGTTTCTTTTTCCTTAAATACAATCCAGTTATCACAAGATAATCTGTTCTCATTTTCACTTTTCTTTGATAAAGCATTATCTTAAATACTTTTCTGTTGATATACTTCAAAAATATATTGTTGAGAAAATATTTTTACATTTAATATTCCTAGAAGAAATGGTTTCATAATCAGAAAAGAGCTGTTTCAAAGTAATTGGCAGTTATTTGAAATATATAAGGCTTGATTCTAAAAAAGAAAGAAATATTTCTATCTTCAGAGGAAATTGCTGGTTTTGGTTTGAGAAAAAAGAACAATAGAGTTACTTTAATTGAGCAAGCTATGACAGAATTCTTCATATCATATTATATCATTTACTTGCATCTAAAATATCAGTAATTGCAATATTTTACATATATCCCATATTTTCCACCTGTTTGTAGAATATAATTATACTGTAGGTAATATAATATGAACCTAAAATTAGATGCTTTGAAGGTTTTCTTTTTCTTTAGTTTCTAAAACCTTGATGTAGAATTTGTCCAATTTAAATTTGTAAATTAAAAAAGACTTTATTCCTTATTTTTTCACACTGCATGGTTACTTACATCAGTTATATTTAATTTTGATTTGGTGTGTCTAATTAATCATCCCAGTGTAAATACAGATGTCAATATATTGAGACTACAAGAATATTGCAAAGATGACATATCTGTCTTTGATTCAGCTTATCTCAACACAATCATAAAAGCTTTACCAATCAGATGATTTATTTTATAACACCCTGGCATTGACATATATAAAAGTCAATAAGCAAAAATAATGCTTCAACTCTATGGAACTTCTACAGCAATCTCGGGGCTCTTGGAAACTAAACTTTCCACTTTGGTTAGTTGAGCCTCTGATGAACAATTACAAGTAATATATATGATGTGTAATAATGAAACAAAGGCTTTTGAAGACACAGGGGGATTTATATACTTCACTGCAAATACTATTTTTGTGACACATTTTGAGAGAAAATGGTTCTGTTGGTCACAAAGATTTTGGAACCTAGCATATTATCTCATTGTCTTGGAGATTCAAATTAAACATTAAACACATTAGAGATTCTGGGAAATCTAGCAATAAATAAACGTGATGTCCTTTGTTTAATTCAGGATTTCCTAAACTTACTTAAGTATGAAACACTGTCTATTCCCTTTTTATTAACCAAGAATTCACTTTGCAGAACATTTTATGGTGACCACTGATGTTGACTGAAGTTAAGATGGCGAAAAGCAATCACAGTACTCTGCCTTCATTTTGCCATCTCTTCTCCAGGTCACACTCCAAAGGGTCTTTGTAACCCAGATCTGCAAAGTGTTGGAGAGATGGGGAGCATTTTAACATTGTTTCAGTCCACATGAGTTATATTGACTATATTATGTCATAGGAGACATTTCAGAACCTGAGACTCAAAGAACCTGGTCTGAGTGTATTTTTCTTTACTAAAAGATTTGACTTCTGATGAAAAACCATTGGCCATATCTAATTATATATTGAATTTTAAAATAAAACTAAAGGTTAAAAAGAATCACTTTTATTTCATTTATTATTTCAATGCATTTTTCTTACTGAAGGTGGAACAAAGAAATCAATAGAACTCCAGTACATATGACAAGATACTGATCGTTGTTTAACTTTTGAATATATAAACAAGCAATAAATTTGTTTTATATTAACAGTCTTTGGGATTTATAGTAGCTGTAATAAACTCCATCTAGGATATATTTATAAATGACCTTTTTTCACTTTTTTTCTGAATGAAATTTCTTACTATTTTTTCTAAAGAGCATTGTCCTTTCACTCTTATGTTGTTGTGTATTTTGAAATTCTTTGAGATAATACCAATGAGTGGATATATTTGTTATAACATAGAATTACTGCTTTTTTTGTTTGAAAAGGGCCCTTAGAAGAGACCTGGTCTTCATTTTATTGATAAATAAACTAAGATTTATAAAGGCTTAATGATTTTTCTAGAATCTCACAGCTATTAGTAGTAGTTAGGTGATTGTCAGGTTTAATATTTCCCAATTCAGGGCAAATCCATTTTACAACAACCCAAAAAACTAATAGTAGGGTCTTTCTACAGCATTCTTGATTGTGGGATCATTTAGAACCCAAAATACATTAAAAATCATGTTGAAGTATTTCTTTCATAGTAAGGTTACAGTTAATTTTATTCATTACATCACCATTTATGCATCACAAATGTTATATTAATTTTAAAGGAAATGTGCCATCATTATTTTAGGAATGTAAATCAAACATATATATATGCCACGTTATTAAAAAATGTTATACCTTTATCAGATATCAGGTTATTATTAGATCCCAAATAGAAGTGTGAGTGTGTGTGTATGTTTGCAGATGCCCACACACAAATATAGAATGGTTAATAAATATGTGGGAGAATAATAAATACGTGGAGTAACTGATATTGAATAGGTAAGACAAAATCTGTGACAATTTTAAATGACCACATAAGAAGGTTATAATATATGCTTCAAATCAGCATATTTAATCATACTGTTGTTTTTACAAACATTAAATGCTAATGAATCTCATAAAAGGATCTGAATATGGTGAGCTGAAATAATGAGAAAGAACTTTGAGGATAAGGTGGGACTTCACCTGATCTTTGGAAGTTCAAAACAATTTACACAGGCAAAGAAGGGAAGACTTCTTTTTGTAACAGATGTGAAGAACTTAACCAATTCCAAAATGAAGACATTACCCCTGTCAAAAACTGAGAAATTTTCACTTTAGAAATCTGATTTAAAAAGTAAAAAACTAGGGTATTCGTGGACAGTTCAGAATACGAAAAAATGAAGTGTGATTGCTGTCATTTCTTCATTTAGATTAATCGTATAGGTCATCAATGTGGCCATAGATGACTTAATTCATTTCCAGCCTGAACTGACTCTGATAACTTTGGCTAGAACTCACTATTAAGGACCAATAGCTATCTATGACATGGTAAGTTAAAAACATTTCACCACAGATAAATTTTTCAGATATATTTCTATATACAGAAGTAGAACAATCAAGACACCGAATAACTGACTCTTTTGGTATTATGTGTGATTGTTTTGCTAATAAAAATTGCTCTGTTAATATGTTAACAAGTAAGCCTTTTTAAACGTATTTCTAAAATTGAAGTTTAAGTCAATAAACAATATGACATTGTTTATGAATGCTACGATTGGCAATTCACTAAGACTCAGTGTTGAGAAGCAGTGTGGGTTAAATAGTTATTTAACGATACATTGATCTGGTGTTTATAGTGGCTTACACATTTTGACTCAGGACTTTCAATTTAACATAATGCACATTTTGTTTTCTGGGTGAACTCTTTATCTATTACTGATAGGCTGTGCTCGATCAGGATTGACATATAGGTCTCCTTCTCCTTGTCTGTTCTTATTGATTGATAGTGGCTCTCTGGAACAAAGGTTGAGAAGGATGTGGTAGCTGTGTCAGGGCTCAGAGAGAAATGCTGCGGTGATAAGGTTATAATGTTTCTATCTCCACTAGAATGAAAGCACCACCAGGGTAGGTACTTTGTCTTCTTTCTAGCACCTTGAGTGTCTATAACATTGCCTGGCAGATAGGAAGAAATTAAATGAATAAAGAAAGAAAGAAATATTTGCATGTGAAGAAGGAAGAAAGGAGAATGGCAGCACCCTTGGTTTAATCTTTGCCTGCTCTGTACTAGGTGGTTAGAAACTTCCAAGGTCTGCAAGTCACAATCCCTGTGTATATGTTGGATTATGATGATCTAGTCCAATTTCAAAAAGAAATTCCTGAAAATAAAAAATGCAAACAATGGGTTATATATGTGGAAAGTTATCATAAGCCTGATCAATCCCAACGAAGGGACTGATTTTGGAAGTACATTTTGTGAGGTACATAAGAAAAGTTTATTTCACTACATGGAAGAGAAAAAACTCTTCCTGAAAACTAGCATTGCTAAATAAAAGAAAGAAAACAAAGCAAGCCTGAATCCTGCAGTGACCTCAAGGTCTTTATATTTATATTTTGGTATCATAAGTCAGTAGCCAGGAAAGGGTTTTCACTGATAGGAAATGGATTTGTCTTTGAAGCGACTTTGGATAGAACTGGCAGCATCCAGAGATGAAAATGGTGGAAGCCAAGAGACCTGGCAGGCAGCAGGGTAGTGGGCACTTCCACAACTATCTCCACTGAATATGTTCCCTATGGTGGAGTAATGACCCAGAGGTCTCCTATGATTAAGGTAAATGATCTTATGAGTAATCATGAGTATGCACATTGATTGGGCTTGGCAGATTGCATAATCAATTGCAAATTAGCTTTTGGAAATGACTGGCTATACGCAGTGGGCAGAAGAAATGGAAGCAAGGGGATCTGGCAGGCAGGAGGTACCCATAGCAGCTGTATGAATTACAGTCCCATAATTTACTGATGAAGAGAGCCAAGCCTGGACCTTTCATAGCTGTGCTTTTCATTTCTGATATTTGGAGGGACTACAGGAGGGAGCTGCACGTGTGAGTCATTTACCTTCAGGGTAGCAGTAAGGCAGAGTGAAAATGTCCTCCTTATATTGGTACATCTCTTGAAGCATGATATGTGCGTCCCTTTTCTTTATATCCAGCAGAAAAGCACAACATCTGTTCTGCTGATAATTGGATACCAGCCTAGTCTGATAAAAGGATATTAATTTTCACTTCATAGATTAATAGACCTTGGGAAGTCAACTAGTCCATCACACTATCTTACCGCAGGATAATTCCTCAACCAGAAAGAAGTGTTTAAGAGAGATAAAGGCACGTTTTACAATGTTATGATTTTGAACACTATAAACATCATCTGAATAGTAAACAGTGAGGCACATGTAGAGATGAATTGTTAAACCAACCCCAGGAAAAGGGCTACTGGTTAACCATTACCTCTCAGCTATTAAAGGAATCAATGTTATTCTGTTTATATATTGTTTTGGGCCCAGGCCCAGACTTACAGAAAAGAACTCATGTTGAGTTTTTAGTTTTGTGCTAGGGGCCATGGTGGCAAATGGGGGTGCTCGGGGGCTGGGGTGGCTATTATCTCATGAGTTTTAATTCAGCATACAGTTGTTTCTGTAATGAAAAAGGGTATGAGATGATTTCTTATCATTTAGAATCTTAGCCTGACTGAAACAGATTGTAAGAAATGAAAAAAGAAGTTCTAATCATGGAAAACATTAGTGTTAGATTTCATTTTAGCAGAGATGTTTTCTTTGATCTATCCATATATCTTCATCATCCCCTATGCTGCATGTGTTTACATCTGTGTATTTTGCAATTTTATATTTTCCTTCATCTTTTCAATTTCACTTCTTAAAAAAACCATAGATTATATATTGAAGCAGAACAACATGAGTTCTTTAACCACCACAATTTATAGAAACAACAAACCAATTCTACACTGGGAAAACAGCTACCTTGAAAGTAATTTATTCATCTGATCTCATAAGAGAGATTGAAAAACCTCAGTTTCAAAAAGGTTTTCAAATTGTCTTAGGAGAAGCATATTTGAAAAAAAAATGTAATGATGGTAAATGTTTTTGTTTAAAAGAGTAATGCATATTTCAAGCAACTCACTGAGTGAACTCTGATATTTCCATATATATTTATAATACAAATATAGGTATGGTATCATTTTAGAAGACTATTTGAACACAGGGAATCATAAGGATATTATACTTTGTTTGCTGGATAAATGCATCTCTTTCAATTGGAAAGGGTAGTTTCTCCTTACTTAAAAACAGTAATAGAATCATCTCTCCATTGCTCTGTACTTACCAACCCACTGTATAGTGGCTATCACATTAACTAGAGATACATTTATTATTGGAAATTTCAATATTAATAAGTTCTTTCTCCAATCCTTTCTAACATATTGAAGTCAGGTAATATTATGGAAACTGGACACACTGCACTATGCTTATCTGATTCATAAAAGCTAATATTCCAAACAGAAGTCATATTAAGCACTTTAAAACCTAATGCATTATTTTGATTAATTTTCTACTATTGAGAGTGGATGTTAGCAAAGTTGCAGGTGGTTTAATTATTGACGAAGGGGCCTAGTGGAATGTAGAGACTGCTTATAAAGTAGGGATTTATAAATTTATTCTTCTGATAGGTTATCATAAAACTTTATCAGGTAGATAATGAATTCTTGCCTTGTTACTGATCTACTGTACATCTCCCTAGCTCAGTCAGAATCTGTAGAGTTATTTCAACTGAACAAGCAGATAATCAAACATTCTGTTTTTATAGAATTGTCCCAATTTAGGGTCTTTCAGGGCCCTCCAGGATGTCTATTTGAGGTGATTTTCTTTCTGAAAAGCTATATCTTGAGTTAAGAAAAAAAAGAATGCTGTCTGCCATAATCTCAGAAGTAAAACATAAACAGGAAACCAAGATGACATTCAAGGAAAGGATATCAAATGTCTGGCCAATGAGCACCTTCATTCTTCCCGTCTCTCTATCTACTGTCTGCTGCTGAGTGCAAGCCAAAAATCAGCCCATCACCGTTTCTGATTTCAACACTTTTCCAAGTTTCCGTGAATATCATCCCCAAACTAGTTCCAGATACCAGTGCAAGCCCACTTCTGGACCTTTATTCGTTTGCTTCTTTTGGTTTCTTCTGCCTGTTACCATATCACCCTGCTTCTGTTCCTATTTTTGCCCATGACTACTCTATTTTCTCTCTTTTTGGGGGTATCTCATATTACTTAAATATTCCCTTTCTATTAAACTGGGTAGGAGTTCCACACTGACCACTGGTTTCTTTTATAAAGAAAAGGAAATAGGAAAAATTATAAAGTATTAAACTACCGGTCACAGTCAGTGAACATGTGAACAGTCACACAGCTGAAATTGTAAGATGTAGGAAAGGCAAAAGATCTATTCCAAACTCCTGAAGTCTCTGGAATAATTCTTTCCCTGGAGACTTGGTGGCACATTTTCATTGCCTAGCAATTGCTCAATAAATGTTGATAGAACTGCTGAACTATTTCCTTAATGCTTTAGTTCCATAGAAAAATTCTTAATGTCTCCTTACCAGAATCACTACCATCTCCTCTTTCTTCCACTTGTTCACAGCATTATATAAATATTCTTCTCTCTGTTGCTTCTATTCTCCTGTTCTCAGAAGTTAAATTACTAAATTCCCATGGTTACCAAAATCCAGATTTTCGCTGGTGCTTTTCCTAAAGTCCACTTAATAATCTTGTGAAAATTTTGTGATACTCAATATAAATACTTTAGATATTCAAAAGAAGTGTGCATCAGTGAGGGATATAGCACAAAGAGGATGGTTCCAGAAGGAAGTGGTTGAGGGGGTTGGGGGAAAATACACAAAATGTAAGATATGGGCTATAGTTAGTAGTAATATTTTGACGATGCTCTTTCATGGTTACTAACAAATGTTTCACAACAATGAAAGGTGTTGATGGTGGGAAGATGTATAGGAGCCTTGGATGATGATATGCATGCTTGTTTTGTAAATTCACAAATTTTACTATACATTTATTCTTTAATAATTTAATACTTTAAGATAATATATAGAAAAAATAACAGGGACCTGCTGACTCCTTGGAAAGGAGGGGAAAGAGCAGGGCTAGGAGCCGTGGACGTTGGAGAAATGTGAAAAGGAACATGTTCCAATCGTACTATGAATACTTGAAGGTAGGAGCTTTAAGATCCAGGGCCTGGCTTACTGAGAATCTTCTATAATAAGGATGAAGACAAGGTCAAATAAAGGTTTAATTGATGACTTTAAGAGGTACTGACACTATTGCAAACGGTTTAGAACTTTCCTTTATAAAGAAAATCTATTCTGTGCCCAAGGGATAGTTACGGAGGTAGACAGGCTCCCTCTCAGTGAGTTATTTCCTTTTTAGTGTGTCTCTACCTCTCTCCCTCATCTGAGACTCTTCCCTGCATTTTAGTTTGTGTTTTCTCCTTGCACCATTAAGTGAGCCTTCAAAAGACAAGTTTCTCTGTCCTAGGATGCTGATAGAAGGAAAATCTAATAAGCAATTCTTCTGTTTTGTTTTAAATTTTACACATTTGGTAGGTTTCCTATTTTGAAAATATAGGTCCCTTGGGAATGAGAGAACTTTTGCCAGTGTATTGCCTACAGGCTAGAAATGTGGAGGAATACAGCCTTTGCTATGCCAGGATTGACTGACATTAGCACTAGCATGAAGGGTAAGAAAAAGCAATGCTGTGAGCTCATGTTTTCACTTCAGGAAGAAAGGTCAATCCCTGAGGTGGTCACTGCAGGTCTCAAAAGGTGCCTTTTCCTGCCTTCTCCCCCATCAGACTAGTTACATTATATCCATTATTTAGTTGCAGTCACTCCCTATTATTTTTATCTTTAACCCAAATAAATATAGGTCCTTTGTTGTCTCCTCAAAGATTTTAAGTCCCAGACATGTGTTCCATGTTAACATTCATTATTTATATTATTTGAACACTCACTGTATGCCAGGCATTGTACTAAGATCTCTTGTGAATTACTTATGTATATCAGTAAAGATGTTTTGGGCTGCACATAACAGAAAGCCCCCAAGTCAAAGTTGCTAAAACAATAAGGAAATGTTGTGATGTCACATAAAAAGAAATCACCTCCAGAGTTAGTTACTTCAGTGACAAGGAATGAGTTCTTCCCATTTTTTCAGCTCTGTGTTCTGCTGACAACCCCTAAAATTCCAAGTAACTGCTGTTGTTCCAGGCTTTACATGCAGACACATCACTATTCCGAGGAAGAAAAGGTACCATTTCATCTTTGGTGTTTCATCAGTGAGGAAACATTTCCCAGAATCTTGCAGCAGGCTTCCCTCCACCTCTTATTGCCAAGATGTGCATAATGATTGCCAAGATTAAGTCACACACATACCCTGCCCAAGCCAATTATAGACACGGGCAATGGTATTACCAAGACTGGTTGAGACTGATGCGGATTTACCCCCCGAGTCACCAAACTCTGCCAGTCTCTGCATTAGGTATCTATAAATGCTGTGTTAGAAGATGAAACAAATCAATGGAAAGTTTGAGGAACAATATTCATTTAGGTCACAATGTATGTCCTACATGTTGGCTTTTTTAAAGACTGTCATTGACCATGTATAGCCTATCCTTTTGTCATAAGCACTATTTAGATCAGAATAATGAAATTTCATATTCATTTAATTCTGTTAAACATGTATTTCAAAATTCAAGCAAATATATAATATTGTTACATTTGACTAGATTTCATATGATCTTGGCATGAACAAGAAGAACACTGTCCTAAAAGAATAATTTTGTCAATACCTCATTTTTTTAAGAACAGGAAATTAATGTGTCTGCTATGGACAATGCAATAACAGCCCCAAGATTATTTTATAATGCAGAGAAAAGAACAATACTTAGTATGTATCTATGCAAACCATGACTCATACATTAAATTTTAAGTGGGTTATATAGATTATTACCTAAGTGATAATGCAATTCAATTTAATTTGTGGATTAACAAGAGGTTATTGCTTTATTTGAGGGGAGAGGTGTCACTTTTCTCTCCAACAAATGCAGTTCTTTCAATTTTATCCTGTTGCCAAGATATGATGAATTGAGAGCAATGTAGCAAATCTTCTGCCTTTAAAACTGTATGGGCTTTTGTTTTCTGCCCTTCCCATTTTAAAGTAACTCAAATTGGCTTGAATAGAAGCTTCCTGGATATACTCCAGGGGAATGGGGCCAGTTATACAAACTTGGGCTTAGTGAGACAGTTGTAGTTTAAGCAGAGTAACAGCTTCCAGTGGGATTTGACAGAATGGAAGCCCTGACTTTAAATCACATCTCTACTATTTACTAGCTATGTGACCTTTGCTTAGTAGCACAACCTTTCTGTGGCTCAGTTTCCTCTTTTATAGGGTAGAGGAAAAAAAAGAATACTCAATCAGTGTTCTTCCTGGGAAACAACAGAGACCAACTCTGAATAACTAAAACAAAAGGAGATTTATTGGAAAGATGTGTTAGGAACTGACATCAACAGGGGGCTGGTGAACCATGCTTGAGAATGGATAAGGAACAAGGGAACACATGAGAGCCAAGAATTGGAAAACCAGAAGCAGCTTGGAACCATTTAGGGAGGGTTCCATTGTTACAGCCTTGTCTCTTTGATGAACAGCCTACAAATCTCTCCAGAAGATGTGGTCTCAGGAAAGGACTCACAATTCACTGAACTTGTGTCATTGTTGCCATACCCTGTGTGGCCTGAGACAATGAAAGGGAGTACTTGTCACCTTTGACTTATAATGTAGAACATGTTTATCTTTAAATACTCCCACCAAGGCTGCATCCAGTTGGGAGACCAATTTCTCCACTAGGAGAAATATGTGCTAAATTTATGCACAAATATCATCTCATTTAATCTTCATAAGAAGCCTGCAAGTTATTTGAATCCCAGGAAATAGAATCAAGAAGATTAAATAACTTTTCCCAAGTCATACCAATAGTAAGTAAAATGGTGGAGCCATTAAATAAAAAGCCATCAAATAGAATAGCCATCAAATCTAGATCCACTTGTTACCAAATTTATAGCTTTTCATTATACCACATCATCTTTGTGGGAAAGATAACCTCTAATTTTTTTGAATTTTTAATCACATAATGTTTATGGTTGAATAAGTGGTTTGAAGCAACAGGCACTCAAAGATAGGGATCTGGGATCAGTGGGAAGAATGGTTTGAAGTCAGGAAGGATCTGTTTGTAATAGAATTTGGAATACAAGTATTTTATGGTACGCAGTGGCAAGAGTAACATAAACTATCATATTTTGCTACTACTAAAGATATGGCTTTGGCAGACTGAATGGAGTTGCCACTGAGTACAGTTGCCAGTGAGTGGTCAGAAGGAATACAAGGACGGTGAACTGGGTTGGCTTTTCATGACTGTACTGGAGACCTACAAGAAAGAGAGGTCCTGCCAAATGCTTTAAATTCTGAGCTTAAGGCATGGTCAGTGAATCCTATGAAGAATGTGATGTTATGAGTTACCAATTGACAATGTCAGCACTTTTTGGGAAAGAATGGACTCTGAGGATGAAACAGTAACTTTGGAGGAGAGTAAAAAAATTTCATTAACTCAACCCTAATTTCAGTATCTCAGACTTCTTCTAGTATTAAACACTGTATCAGTGAGAGCTCACAAAGAAAACTAATATGTTGACTAATATCAGGAAGCTGGGGAATTCAGGAAGTCCATCCCAACCACTACTGCTTCTAGATAAACTGTGCCTTAATTGGAATATTGAGATAAGCAAGCAGTAGCCAGCACTCCTCCAGAGCTACACCATTCCTATACGATTCACATGAGCAAAAGGGACCCACATACCACTACCTCCCTCTCTGTTAAACTAAGTTCTGAATTCAAGTCTTGAGCTTAGGCATCTGATTTGTGGAACGTAAATCATGCCTGGAAACAAGTCTAATGGAGCCAGAGGATGTCATTTTTAACTTTCCAGCCTCTGCAATACAAGAAAACACATCAGAAGGAGGCTGAAAGAAATATCAAGCAAGCAAACCTTTTCCATGTTGCATATTATTAATATGTTCTTATAAAATGTTTATTACAAAGAGAAAGAATATTGGATTGGTTGCTGCAAATTTATTCATTGTAAAGGAAATCGATGGGCAAATATGACCTTATAAATTTCAAGGAAAAATACATTTTGCTTAAAAAGAGTAAACTGTTGCTAATTTTAAAAAAATGTTTCTAATGTATGCTGTAATATGTATGCATCATAACTACAAAGCAAAACTTTGTCATTCATAAATCAGAATTGTTTACTCATCAGCTAACATTATTTTCATCTCAAAAACCATCCTGGGAAGATTTCATATTAATCAATTAAGCTAATGCTACAAAAATGGGGCCAAATAGTGTGGAACAGATTGTGCAAACTCAAAAATCATTAAAAACCTGGGTTATGGGTGAATAAGTGACTCATGGAATTCCGAATAACAATATGTAAAAGGCATGAAGCCCTGGGACCAAAATGATTATTGGGGCTACAACTTAAAAGGATTCACAGAACAAAGTGCACATCGGGAGAGAGCTCTTGAGTAATTACAGATATTATACTAAGATCATCTGGCTGAGAGACAGCAGTGAGGAAAAGAAGAAGGAAAGTAGGCCCTCAGTAGACAGAGAGGAATGTGCATCTTCAGATGTTATTGTGGCATTAGGCAAAGCATTAGGATGTAGGACTATTTCAACAAGAACACTCTTGATTCTGCTCTGCTGGGCTCTCACAGTGACTACTAAGAATTACTTTCTAAAAATGTGGTGTGGTCTTATAAAGGAAAGACTGAATGCTTTTAGGATAAACCTCTCATTTTCAAACAACTTAAGAAGTACAAGAAACTTCTGTGTTTGTTCCTCTTACTTTTTCTGTTCTATATGGAGTAGAACGGGCTAAGACCCTTCAAACTGTTATATCATCTTGTTGTTTTGGACAATCAGACAAATACAGTCCTCTGCCTAACCATTTCAAGACAGTTTTATGGGCCACTAAGGGGGTGGGGGAGAATAAATGAAGATTTTAGAGACTGTATGAATTTACTTAATAATGATAGCATTGTTAATTATTACTTAAAATATTGTTAATATTATTATAGATACCATTTGTTGACCTCTTACCATTGCCAGACACTGTGCTACATACTTTACATAAATTAAAATATACATTTATATTTCTAGTCTTTATTTGGTTTACATTCAAAATTTTTAAAAAGGAAAGCAGAATGCTAGTATATGAGTCATATAGCAGACCCTAAAAAAAAAGTCTTCAATTAAGAACCAACTTTCCAACAGTAGAAACTGAATTAGCAATAAAAGAGTTACAGGAATTAAAAGGGCAAGACCTTCTGCCTTGTGTCTAGTAGGCTATGTTTGGGTCTGACCATCATCCACTGACTAAACAAAGACATCACCAAGGTTAGAATCCTGTCAATTTTGTGTCTGCTGTTATAAAACCCTGTGCAGAATATTTCCACTAGCCAAAAAAAAAAAAAAATTATAGCCAAGTTATCACCTCCAAATATTAAATGTTTGTGTGAACTATTCAATTTCTCATGGAAATTGGAGATAGAGTTTCATATATGGAAAATTTGGACCAAAAGAGTATAGTATTGTGAAAAGAATTCTTACTGGAAAGGTAGAAGGATAGAGAAAGGTTCTTATCTTTATTCTCAACAGCTGAGTGACTTTGAGAGTCTCTCTCATCCTCAATGGGCCTTAGTTTCCTATTTGTATAAAGAAGGTGTTGTACTAGAACACTTCCGTTTATATGAACCTATGCCAATTTTCTCTGCTACAAAAGGGTGGGAGATTATTAATTCTATTCAACAGAGGCTGATAACATATTTTTAAAAAGAAAACCTACTTTGAGAATTCAGCAATAAATTGTCTTAGAACATTTCAGCTGCACACACTTTCTGGTAATATCCAATATATTAAAGGGCATTTGTAAGGTTTCCACATCTTGATTTTTATTCTAGTCTGAGATTGGTTTCTGAAGGGATAATCTCATTTAGAATATTGCCTTTTTAAGATGTAACAGCATTATACAGAAAGATAAATTTGCACTGCCTGCTAAATGCAAATGATCACTATTTTGGAGAAATAATTTCAGGCTTTATTTTATACATATAATATATGGAGATTCTTATATATTTAAAGGTTACAGGCAGTAGCAATAAATATAATTGGTTGACCCTGGAGATAAAAAATATAACAATGTGTGAGAGAATAGTATCCCAATAGTACTAAAGGGTAACATCCATCTTGTATTTTTTCCATGTACCCAAATGGAGTCACTTTAAGAATGTTCAGATCACCATGAAAATTGATGTACACAAATGAGTTCATAGGGCTAAGAGACTTCAAAGTGAGTCAGGAGGTCATCCAAGAGGTAAAACACTTATGCAGATCTCAGTAGGACCTCATAGGCTTCCAATGCGGTTATCACCCCAAACAGGGGGGCTCCTGAGGGCTCTGGAGACATCCAGGTCCTATATCAGGGCAGACAGCTCCAGAGTTTGGTGCCTTATTAGTGGGCCCTAATTTGGAATCCTTGCTCCAGAGAGTGACAGAATCTGACTGAAATAGGTCTTCCCTGCACATGGTCCATCTGTCTCTTCTATTCAAACCTATATGTGATGCCAGAGTTTGAGGTATACTTCCAGACAGTGGAGTCTACATGCTGTCCATGTTCCAGCTGGGTCCAAAAGCTCGGTGGAGCTGCAACTCCTGCTCTACAACTCAATGAACTAACCCAGGACACCTAGTGGGGAGATGATGATGGACAACAGCTATCCCAGGGAATGAAGAGACTGCAGCTGCAGGCAGGATAATCCCATCCATCTTATCCATGGGATATAAGCCCCCTCTCACTTGGAGGAGGAGTGGACATCACCATCCCAGACTCCTCAGGTTTGGGGGAAGTGCTATGGACTAGAGTGGACCTACTGGTATTCTGTTTCAGACTTATTGTGATTCACGCAATGGAAGAAATTACAAAATTATGTGGAGCCAATGGACACTGGACACTTTGGGGGCAGGAAGAGGGAAAAGCAGATTGTAATACAGGGGCTTTTTCGGGACTTGGGAATTATCCTGAGTGACATCGCAATGACAGATATAGGCCATTTTATATCATCATATAAGATGCAGAACTGTGTGGAGAGACTGTGGTCTACAATGTGAACTATGGTCTATGCTTAGTGGCAAAGCCCCAAAAAGTGTATATCTATTGCAGTTGATGTGCCACACTAATGAAGAATGTATATGTGGGAGGTTGTGGGAGGTGTGGGAGGTGGGGCATATGGGTACCCCTATAATATTTGTGTAACATTTATGTAATCTATGTATCTTTTAAAAATAATTAATTTATTTTATTTTATTTGTTTATTTTTACATACCCCTCCCCCCCGCTTCTGCTTGTTCTTGCTGTGTTCATTTTTGCGTTCTTCTGTGTCTGCTTTGTCTCCCCCCATTGCGGCGACACGCTGTCAGCTCACCAGTGAGCGGCGGCCTTGCCCAGTCGCGGGCAGCTTGCCCCGCTGGCGGGCAACTCTGCTCTGCTCGCGGGCGTCCCTGTTCTGCTCGTGGGCGACTTGCCTTGCCCGTGGGGGCTCCGTCCTGCCCGTGGCGGCTTTTTGCCCTGCCCATGGTGGCTCTGCCCCGCCCATAGTGGCTTGCCCCCTCAAGGCGGTCTGCCCCGCTCAGAGAGGCCCCCGGGAACCGAACCCGGGGCCTCCCATGTGGTGTACTGGCGCCCTATGCACTGGGCTACAGCCGGCCCCCTTAATTAATTTTAAAAAGATAGAATTATTATGTATATGCAAAGTTATATATGTGCAATATTACATATGTATAAAAAAGGATTATTAAATCTCTCTAGTTAATTTAAAAACAAACAAATAAATAAAAGGCACAGGACTTGAAATGAAGAGAATAACTCCAATGGGCACTATACAGAAGCCAATGCATGTGTAATTATATTAAATACCGCAGAAATAAAGCCCACACTATTATGGTGGTCAAAAAAAAATTGATGAACACAAAGCCTCTTTGAGAAACTGATATATATTGGAAGAGCTGATATCTCCAAAGCTATTCCTTAGACAAGGCTCAAAGTTCAAAGTCATACTAAAGAGAATATGGTCATAGTTTATCAGTTTACCTTAAAAATTTCAGAAAGTTTTCAAGTTTATACTCTCTAAGACACACTAGTTGTTTTCCAAAGAGTACAGAAAATAACCTATACACTTTTTGTTCTTTACTCCTAAGGAAGAGAAATTTAGGTGAAGGAAATCCTTAGTGAAAGTGCTATTTTTTAAACCTTCTTAGTGCTGCTATTGTGGAAATTACTGTTAAACACTTGGCATTTTCATTTATTTTATGTCTTTTAAGCAAAAAGAAAGAACGCCTTAGCTCTTTAAAATTCATTACTGATGGTTGCCTTTGAACAGAGATGGAAAATGCCTGACATCATGCTGCTACACCTCCTCTCACAATTATGGGACTTTTTCCCTCTGAACCTGAACATGGCATTTAGACTCTTCTTTAAAAACACGGAAATGACCAATGGATGGGAGCAGCACTGAAGATAAAACCTATGAACCATGCTGTGAAAGACTGAATCATGCCCCTCAGAAAAGACGTGCTCTTAACCTCTTAACCTAAATCCACGTTCCTGTGGGTGTGAACCCATTGTAAACAGTATCATTGAATGTGTTAAGGCATGTCAGGGTTTAGACTCATTTGTGAATAGGATCTTTAAAGGTCCTCTTTAGGTGTGGAACAACTGAGTCAGGATGGGCCTTAATCTCTGTTACTGGAGGCCTTATAAAGAAAACCTGGAAGTCACGGCAGCCAGAATGGAGAAGACATGGCCCTGTAATGAAAGGAAGAGGTATAAGCCAAGGAGCTCCAAGCATTGCTGGCAGTCAGCTCTAGAATACTACAGACTCTGAGAGAAAGCAAGCCTTGCTGATATCTTGATTTTGACCATTTCGAGCTTTAAAACCCTGAGCTAAAAAAATTCCGGTTTTAAGCAAAATCCAGTGTGGTATTTGTGATAGTAGATTTGATATAGTTGGTTGTATATGTGTGTATGCGTATTTCTCTCTCCTTTGTCCTCTGCTTCAACCAGACTGGCCTCTGTTCTATTTCTAGAACATGCCAGATGGGCTCTGTCATGTCCTTTATACTTGCTGTCTCCTACCTGGAGCACACTTCCTCCAGACACCCACATAGCCTCTCACTAAACATCAAGTCTTTGCTCAGATGCCCCCTTCTGGTGCATCCTAAACTGACCACCCTCATTCTAAAATGTACCTGACCCCAGCACTCTCTATTCCCTTTCCCTGATTAAGTTGTTTCTTTATCTCACTTATATGACATAATTTTTGCATTTATTTTTTGTTAATTGTCTTTTTCCTCCTCAACTAGAATGTAAATTTCATTAGGGCAATGCTTTATTGACTACTTTATCTCCAGCACCTACTACAGGTGGCTTATATTTAGCCTGTCAATTATTAGTTAAATTAATGCATACATGAATCAATGAATTAATAACAGTTATGCCACAAGGGTACATGGTAGTACAGATGTGAAGTAGTCATTGAGATAATCCTAATAAATGCAACTTCTCTCAGACATGTCCAGTTGGAGACTTGCTATTTGCGACTTAAAAATGTTAGATGATTGTATCAGAATGTACAACTTCGGAGTCCTCTAATAGCATACATTCTTATGAAAAACTAAAGAAATTGGGATTAAAAATGGAAAGGCAGAACATAAAATGGCTTAGTCATATCACTTGATCCTGGAGTTTGTTTAAAATAATGATTGCTGTCTTGGCAAGTATACTTAGACCCACTCGTTCATCAGAGAAGATTCCGAATTCGGTAAACATCTTTCTTCACTGTTTCCAACCAACTAACAGTTTGTTCTATTTTGTTTAGAAAAATGAGCTGTGGCAGGTGTTTTTATCCTCTCCTGTTCAAAAAACATTCTATATATGCATGATGGCTCTCAGAGACTCAGCCCAAAATACCTTTTTTCTTACCGTTTCCAAGACTCGTTCTTTAATATTAATGTGGCTCCGCTTTGGCAACAACGATGATGAACAGCTATTTGTGGCGTGGGTTTTGTTTCCCAATCTTTTGGCTATTTAGTGTAGAAAGGTATCAGTATGAAACATTAACAGTGCCTTTAAAAATAAAGAGGGGTTTAATCTTCATTGTTTCCGCTTCAGTGTTTCATCAATATCAAAAGACCTAGTGCTGTAAATAAGAAAGTACATAGTGCTGAAGCTCAGAGATTTGTGATTTGCTACAGAATTTGGGCTTTTGATCTTCAGGATTAGGCTAATGTCCACAAAATAAAGTTATAAAGAGTGAGAAAAAGAAAGCTGAGAGACTAAAGAGGAGAAGGACAAAAGGGAAATTAATAAATTTTAAGCCAAAAGCCTGAGTGTAATTTTATCTACAAAATGACTATAAAGCGTTTTATCACCAAGCAAATAATTGAAATAAAGGAAGCAAACAAATGTTCATACTTTTAAAAACAGACTCTCAAATCAAGGGTTTAAAAAAAAATAAAAGAAAAGTGGGGCAGGGAGAGAGGACTAAGAAAATGTATTTTCTATTTTACCAAAACAAAGTAAATTTTATTTTGAAAGAACTTACAGGGAATAATTCCAATAGTTACTAAAGTCTTCATTGGTAGAAATACCTAATGGCTATCCATATAAAACTATGCTCCAAGGAAAGCCAATCCGTTCAAAAGTTTCATTTCATTTGGATTTTGATAGATAAAGCTCATTTTTATCATTTTTCCATTTTGGGAGGGGAAGCACAAGAAGGCAAAGTGAATCACTTACATATAATCAAAGTATGTGAATAAAACCAAGAGAAGGGTTTCAGTGGTCCAAATATTATAAGCTCCAAAAACTAGTTATGGGAAGAGGAAGATTACAGTTCACAAATTTTGTCTATAGAAGCTAAATTTGTCTGATATTTTTTTCTGATTGCGCCCATCCGTCTGAGCAGTAGGTGCCTGAGCCCACTGTGCTGGGCCATGGTGGGGCCAGAGGGATTCTGAAGGGGCTTCTAGAAGAAGTCCGGACAGGCTAGCATGGGAAGGTCTGGGATCTCATTTTCTGAGGAGTCTTTCCCACTTTCTAGTTATGTGGCCTAGGGCACATAAGTACTTAACCTCTCTGAGGCCCTGTTTCATTAATTGTAAAATAGGAATAATTACTCCTACCTTTAGGGTCTCTTTGTGAGAATTAGAGATTAAGTATGTAAGGTGCTAATTATAGTGCCTGCTGTGGCCAGGATTCATAATTTATTGCTTTAAATATATCTTCATTTATTTCCATAGTGCACACTTCCACTTGTCGCCCTGTAGAGTCTGAGGCAGTGTGGTGGTATGTTTAAAAACAAAGACTCTGACACCAGACAGCCTGTATTTTAATGCTGTGCTACAACTTCATTCATTCAGTAACTAGGCATTGCTTACCTACTGTATGCCATCATGTTTCAGGCCTGGTATACAGCAATAAACAAAACATACAAAGTTGTATGCCCTCACAGAGTTTGCCTTCTAGTGAGGGATGACAAACAATAAACACAATAAATAAGAAAATTTTACAGTATTTTAGAAGGTGATAAATTATACCCAAAAACGAAAGAACAAGAGAGAGAGGAAAGGAAGAAAGGTGGGTGAATAGAAAACAAGGTAAGTGAATGAGAGTTTGCAATTTTACTAATAGTTACTTATCCTAAAACGTTAGGCAAGTTAACCTCTCTGGCCTCAGTTTCTTCATTTGTAAAATAAGGAAACCAGGACTACCAACTTCATAGGATTGCCTTTAGGCCTCAATGAACTACTCCATCTAAAGTACTTAGAACAATGCCTTGTACCTAGTAAATACTCAGTAGGTATTAATTGTTAGTAGTAGTAGTATGAGTTAGGGATACATGGCCACTGTAATTGTGTGGTTTGGCTGAAATGTAGCCATCAACTTCATTACTTTCAAGCCACTCATTATCCAGTTTCCACTATATTGAAAGCCTGAAAATGTTTACAAGTGAGCCTTCCTTGAAAATTTCATAACTATGTATAATATACATGAACCACATAAGTACAGAGTTTTAAAAACTATTCAGAAACATACTAAACACATGTAAACTTATAAATTATAAACATGCAAATAATCACAGAACTAATAAGAAACCTTAGTAAGCAATGCTACCACCAGATATAACAGAATCCATCACAAAATTGATTGCATATTGGTTAGGGGAAAGAACTCTCTACCAACCAGAGTCTCTGACTCTCTCATGAATGAGAGAATACCAATAGTTTAAAGTGTACCTAATACCTATAAATAAAGACTTTACACAAAGTGTATCTAACTCAATTGAACCAAGATTGGTGTGAAAACAGTTTCCCAGAAGCAAAGTTTACTACCTTAAGTGTATATTTACCTTAATTGCCCATTACAATGTAGGACTGGGTGTCAGAAGGGACCTAATAAAAATGAATAAATAACACCTGGTTTCCTATTAAATATTTAGCCTGTCTAGAAGAGAAAACAGGCAAGTGAGGCGTACTTGTATAATGACTTTTCCTACTGATTGATTCTACAGGATAGTGAGTTTTTCTGGATTACATCCAACCAGCTAAAATGGGATGCTGGTTTTCTGATTGGTTTTTCAATCCCAAATCAGGGGATTGCTATAATGCATAAGTGAGTGAGTAAGATGCATCAGGTGAAGAGAGGAGCAGGCAAGAAGAAGACAGTAGGAAACTAACGCAGGCTAACTGAAGGAGCACAATGAAAATCATTAGAGCACGTTCAATACACTGGAACAGCTAATCAACCCCTAGGATAGGTAGAGGTAAGATTTGGAAATTCGTAAAGCCATGTTCTTTGATCGATGCTATTTTTATAATAGTAAAGTGAAATGATCATTTCTGCTGAATTCATGTGGAAGAACTTTTATACTTATATTACACATTTTAAATGTTTTAAGCAGTGTTTGTAGGACTGTATTGGTTACATTTTAAGTGTCCAAGAAAACCTTAAAATCGCTTAATTAAAAGGAATATATTGATCCATGGAACTAAAAAGACAAAAAGTTCTGGCTTCGTGTGCAGTTTCATCTAACTGCTAAGAGAGTAGAGAGATTATTTTCCTCTCTGTCTCTCTAGTTACCTTCCATGGTATCAGCTTCATCCTCAGGTGCCACATGGTACCTTCCAACACCACCCAATTCTTTATGGTACCCTGCACTAACACTAATTCTTCCTCTGTAGCAGCAAACTGATAGACCAGTTACAGATCTCCTAGTCATGTACAGTATACAGGAAATAAATAAGTGATTTCTTCTGATAGCTCCTACAAATATTCTGGGATTTGCTTTCATTCTGTGGCCCAAATTGGTTCACTAACTCCTATGTCCAAGGGAATATGATATGCTGATGTTTTGAGTCCCAAATTGAGAGCAGAGGAAGAATGAAATTTTCAAATAAAGATCAAGTTAGTGTGGGCAAAAGAAGGAGATATCCCCTGGGAAGGCACCACCACCAACAACAAATCCTCTTCAAGAGATGTGCCCATAAACCGTTAAAAATATTTTATATGATAGTGAGGAGTGTCAGTGATCATGAATGAGCTTCCTAATTATGAATTATTATTCATAAGGCTGAATAAGGGACATCATGAGCCAGGTCATGAAAGGCTTTAATGCTGTGCCAAAGAGTTTGAGGTTTTACCCTTGAATTTGGTTTTTGATAGATTTAATCAGGGGGAAACATGTTCAACTTTTACCCTATTTAGAATAGTCATAGTAAATTTATACTATTTTATACCATGCACACATGTGCATACATATACACGCACACATTTGGCTCTGCAACAGTAATTGTGTCTATTAATAGCACAATAAATTAATAGTATGAGAGGCAGTCAGTTCCTGAGAATAAAGTGGAATGAGAGAAAGGGTAAGGCTTAAACTCATTAAGCTTGTAAGGAACTAGTGAAAAAACATCCTGATTCAGCAAAGACAATCGTTGGCTTGCTTGGAGAGAAAAATAAATGGCAAGAACTGATACAATTATATGAGAAAAGTACAGATCACTGTATTTTTTTTTATTCCTCATGCCTCTGGGCTTCCTACAGGTTTTGATCTTGAACCTTGTGTATTAAAAATACATTTCCCAGAGAGAAATATCTTTGTCTACCTATTGGGATATCTCCTCAGTTTCTGCAAGACGTCTGAAATTAAATGCCAAAACTCCATACTGAAAATAAATATAATGAAGCAGCAATGATCGACCGGGGAAACAAAATGCCTCAAGCAGAAGGGCCCATGGAATTTAAAGAAGGGCTTCACCTTACACTAATTCTGCTTCTCCTTCAAACCACCCCCAGCCCATCTAGCATCAACTGCAGCTAACTGAAATAACTGGACACTTGCACCCATCAATTCAGTAGACAGGCCAAAGAAAAGGTGAAAGAGGAAGTCCCAGCAAAGCAGGGAGGGTGGCAAACAGTCACGCCGCAGGCATAAACAGTACTATTAGAAGGCCAGAAGCCTGGACTAGGGAGGAGGTGAGAGTCAGGAAATGCTAACCTGCTTTCAGTGCTGTGCTCCGGCAGCCTCAAGAGAGACAATTAACACGATGTCACCAAAAGAAACCTCAGCCTTTGACCAATCCCTGTGAAAGGTGAAAAATAGATTGTCAAGAAACCTGCTGAACAAAAGCATCTGCCAAATTTTCTGCCCCATAGATGGGTTTACAGTGAACACCAACAAAATTTGCAGTTAAAAAACATTAACACTAACTTGTAATGTTTTTCAAAAGCAGCCTTTGAACTATCTGCCAATCACCTCATATTATCAATATTATGCAAGGCTTCCTTTTTTTTTTTTTTTTTTTTTTTTACCACTTTAAAACTAACTGCCCAGGTTAAGCATGTTTTTAAAGTATGGAAAGTTTGCCCATAGACTTAGGTAGAATTAAAATTGTTTCATAGACAATATTCTTCTCCATGTATGTATCTAGCCTATTATGGAAAAGTCATGTTGAGGGAAATAAGCTTATAATTGAATGCATGAGTACATAGTATATATTTTATTTTTCATTTTGTCAGGTTAAAATATGAAAGTCATTTTCTGTTTTTATTTTTCTCTAATTCGCAAAAATGACTACTGTATGGTAGAAAAGAGAAATGTGATTCAAGATTTAACTCTATAAACTTTTAAAGTCTCCGTATGCTCTTTCCATTTTTTTCTTTATGCTACTCAATTGTGATCCAATCAAGTGACTCTTATTTTCTCTTGATAGAACAGGTTGATATAAAGAAAAACTCATCAGAGACAGCTTCTATATAAAACATGACATATATCAAAGGTGTTTAAATATTCTTTAAAGAAAAATTTATATTAAAAAGCTTTGGAAATCAAAGAAAATCCTCTTACTACAAGCTTCTAGGAGGAACTCTCAAGGGAGAAGAGTTTATGAACACCTAAAGCATATTACTATGAGATGATTCTAAGTGAAGTCTTGGAAATTAAAGCCCAAATACTTAAACAGGAGAATATGAATGAAACGGTAATTGAAGATTACCACATGCACACACACACACAGTCTTCCTTATAATGTTTCACATTTTTATTTTGCTGCTTAATCACACACACATACACACACACATTTTGTTATGTTTTCTTTCTTTAGTCAACAGTTGATTAACTTTACCAAAATCTATGACTTTCTGTGTTCACCATTATTTCTTTCATGTCTTCTTTCCCTCTGGGTTAATTTCTTTTGTTGTTTTAATTCTTTCAGTGATAGTCTGTCTATGGCAAACTTTCTTACCATAGGTATATATGAACATTTGGTCAGGATTTCTAAACGGCACAGTTATGTTAACCCAAAAGTTTCAGTTGTCCAATAATATTCCTGTATATCGTCGATCTTACCCAGCACCAACCTTGATTATTGATTCAGAAGATACAGGCAAGCCCCAGGCTCAGACGAAAGAGTCATTTCCTGCAGGAGCTCAAAACCTACAGACGTAACTTCCAAAAGTGTTACTTTCCCCGCTTTAGGATGTGTTTTAGTTTCAGGTGAGCAGACTAATGTTCAGCGATATATGCAGAAACGTTCTTCACAAAGGAAGTCATAAGGGATTTGGAGCTCTTTCATTTTAGACTCTGATAATTGCAGAGCTGGGGAAATGCTTAGATGACTACCCCACTCTCAGCAAACCATGCCCCAAAAATCCATAAGATCCAGATTTATTTAAAAATAAACAAGCTAGTTACACCAGGTATATCCTACTGAAAACATTTTCTAGATAAGGACTCCCTATCTGAAGTAAATACCATTTACTGCAAAGAAGTCTGTTCAAGGAAGTATGCTGAGGTCATTTATTTCCCTCAAGTGTCCTCAGTAGAGAATGAGTGAGTTACAGGCCTAGTATTAATCCTTTTCTTCCCAATTGTTTTATAGGATGCAGAGTTCTGAGTTGAAAGATTGTTCTTTTCTTCAGCACTTTGAAGCTGTCATTTTCTTATCTCCTTGACATCCACTAGTTACTAATGAGAAGTTTGCTGTCAGTCTAATTACTGTTCTTTTGTACGTAATCTATCCTCTACTTCTGTTAGCTTTTAAGATAGTTTCCTTATTATTGTCCTTTGCAAGTTTGTTATAATGTTACAATGTGTCTGAGTATGCATTTAATTTCATTCATCCTGACTGGTATTCAGTGTGCACTTTCAATCTTATACTCAAATGTTTATTTAATTCCGGAAAAGTCTCATCTGTTTTCTTATCAAATATAGCTTTCCTATAATTTCCTATTTTCTTCTGCTGAAATTATTTTCACCCAATTGGTGGAGCCTTTTAATCTACCTTCTGTTTTTGTTAACTACAGACACATCCATGTCCACACATTTTTAAAATCACTTTGTCACTGTGGCTGTAAATTTCTCTCAGAATTCACTTACTTTCTGTTCTACTTTCCCAAGGTAAAGTTTTCCACATCTTATGTTTTTAATTTAATTTTTTCATATTTATACTTTTTATTTCATTCCTGCCCGTTTTTGTTTTACAATTTCTTCTTTTTAGTGAATGTCTAAATAATACCCAGGTCTGAATTCTCACTAAGAGAATAAAAGTGCACTCTTTTATCATGCATCAGAGTGAAGCAAAA
>PVKH010000206.1:0-43936 GCA_004027955.1 Chaetophractus vellerosus
TTGCCCTGCCCACGGCGGCTCCAGCCCACCCATGGTGGCTTGCCATTCTCAAGGCGGTCTGCCCGCTAGGAGAGGTCCCCGGGAATCGAACCCGGGGCCTCCCATGTGGTATGCCGGCGCCCTATCCACTGGGCTATCGAGCCGGCCCCCCCAGTAACTCTTAAAAAAATTTTTTTGTGTGTATGTGGAGTGGGCAGAGGGGTGCAATTCTAGAATTTTTTTGACAAAGATAATCCAACAGATTTTTGCTATCTAGAAATTAAAGATACAGACTTGGGCAAAAATAGTGTTAAGGGTTCAGTCATGGAGAAGCTATATGCTGCTTTAGGGATGTGATTTGAATAGCTTCTGGCCCTATACTGTGCATATATACAAGTTTGTTTATTTGGTCTTGAATTTTTCCTTATTACTCAAACATGAGAATTTTACATGCTTCTTGTTTTAGTGCTGATCTTAAATCAGTTGCTGTTCTAGAGATTTCAGTACATATGTATATTTGATACATCTGTTATCACATTTTCTAATATTTATAAAACTATTATGCCCTTTCTTTTTTTGTGTGTACTAGGTGAAAATAACACCCTTGTTCTTTATAGCTCTTGGCTGAGAATTCAGTATTTATGAAAAATGCCAGATTGATATCCTAGAAATTAAAGTCCTGTGTGAATGTGGGGTAGCAAAAATGTCAGCCTCCCAGATCCTTTTCTTTCAATGTACTTTTGTCTTGATCTGCAGGAGTAAAGTCCTCCTTGAAGATTATCTCAGTTCTTCTGCCACTGTGAGTGAGAGTGTTCATATTCAAAGGGTGTCTTTTTTGGAATCAAATGTGCTTAGGCTCTTCAGGAAATTTGGCGGTCAGGTTACTTTTTTGTTCCTGTGTTTGTTTGTTTTTCAGACTTGAATTAAGATCGTTTTTAAGACCAGGGGTCTTGGGGGCCGGCTATAGCCCAGTGGATAGGGCGTCGGTACACCACATGGGAGGCTCCGGGTTGGATTCCGGGGACCTCTCCAAGTGGGCAGACCCCCTTGAGGGGGCAAGCCACCATGGGCGGGGCAAAAGCCACCATGGGCGGGGCAAAAGCCGCCGTGGGCGGGGCAAAAAGCCGCCATGGGCAGGGCAGGTCACCTGCGAACAGAGCCAAGCCGCCCGTGAAAAACGGAGCCAAGCCGCTTGCGAAACGGAACAGAGCCGCCCACGAGCCGGGCAAGCCACATACGCGTTGGGCCAACTCGGCATGTCGCCACAATGGGGGGAGACAAAAAGCAGACATAGAAGAACACAAAAATGAACACACAGCATGAGCAAGCAGAAAGGGGGGTGATATGTAACAACAACAATAAAAAAGACCAGGGGTCTTTAAGAACTATTAATTGTATAAGCAGACCAGTCTACCAGTTGGTTTCGTGGTTCAGATCACAAATATTCTTTCTCTTCTGATTCTTTCACACACCTTGCTTTTTTTTTTTAAACAAACAAACAAAACTTTATTTTGAAATAATTTCAAACTTATAGGACAGTTGCAAAAAATAGTACAAATCTCATACAGAGAACTCCAGCGTACCCCCATCCCCCTTAGATACCCAGATCCACCAGTTTGAACATTTAGCCACCTTTTCCCTCCATCCCTCCCTTCCTTCCTCCTCCCCTCCCCCTTCCATCCATCCGTTTTCTGAACATCTGAGAGAAGGTTGCACACCTCATACTTCTTGAACTCTACAACTTGCTTTTTTTAAATGGAAATATTTTATTTTTAAAGAACTTTAGATTACATAAATATTACATCGAAAACACAGAGGAATTCGCATATACGCCAACCCCTCCCCCTCCCACACTTTCACCTGTCAACCACATCTTACATTAGTGTGGTACATTTGTTACAATTGATGAACACATATTGAAGCATCGCTACTAACCATGGTCCATAGTTTACATTATAGTTTACACTTCGCACTGCACAATTTTATAAGTTTTGACAAAATGTATAATGGCCTGTATACATCATTGCAGTGTCATGCAGGACAATTCCAATGTCCCCAAAATACCTATGTTACACTGCTTCTTCCCTCTCCCTCCCCTCAGAACCTCTGGTGGCCTCTGCTTTATATCAATATCACAAGTTCTTCCATTGCCAGAGTAATAATAAGTCTACCTAAGTCCATAGTTGCATTCCCCCCTTATGTTTGTTCATTCCTCAATGTTGAGGATTTTGGGATGGTGATGCCCACTCTGTTTCTGATTGAGAGGGGGCTTAGATCCCATGGAGCAGATGGATGGAACTCTCTTGTTTGCAGTTGTAGATACTCTGTTTATGGGGATGGACATTGTCCATCAACATCCTTTAGTTAGTTGTCCTGGGTGAGTCCATTGAACTGGAAAGTAGGTGTTGCAGTTCTGCTGAGATTCAGGTCTCCACCAGCATATGAACAGACTGAAGATTTAAGTCTCTGGGACATATATTTAATGAGTATAATGCTAATTATAGGTTCAAATAAAATAAAAGGGGCATAAGAGCCATGTGTAGGGAAATTATAAACAAGTCTAACTCTGTTACATTGGGGAACATATGTTCCAAGGTAAGGTCCACTGGCAGGATGCCAAATTCCTGAGATTGTCTGCTCTGCCTATAGTTTCTAGATGTTTATAGAGCCCTCAAGAACCCCCCTGCTTGGGGTACTGTTTACCATGGCAATCAATGAGAGCCTCCTGAGATAACCTCTGGCATGACCTCCCAACCCACTTTGAAATCTCTTAAGCCATAAAAACTCATTTGTATTTAATATTTCCCCCCTTTGGTCCAGGTCTTTTTCCAAATGCATTGCTAGTTGGCGCTTTCCCTTGGTGGCAGGGAGGGTCATCTCTGGGACTTGTGTGTGACCCATGCCGGGGGGAAAGGTGATGAGTTTATGTGCTAAGTTTGGCTTAGAGAGAGTCCACATTTGAGCAACAAGGAGTCTTTCAGGAGGTAACTCCTAGGCAATATATAATACTAGGCTAAGTTTCAATTTCAGAAGAACAAGGTTCATAAGTACAACCATCAATATCCAAGGGCCTGCTAACCAGCAGGAAGTAACTACAGAAGAATGACCATTGCTGCTCAGCATCCCCTTAAGAATAAGGGCGTGAACTCTCGGGGGGGGGGGAGGGGCAAGGGGGAGTTGAGGCAGGCTAGTACAGGGAAATGAGAAGACAAGCCACAACATGGCTGACAGGCAACATGGCTGTGAGACCCTGCCAAGACCTTGCTCTTGCCCTTGAGGCCTCTTTCCGGGGCTGAGGGGAGGCCCCGGATAATTCCAAACAGGCCTTCCCATTGGTCCTGGATAGCCCCAAACAAAAGGCCTCACCATTGGCTCCCACCATTGGTGGGGTAACCAATAACAGCTGAGGCCCCTCCCCAAGGGGAGGGATAATTAATAGCTTAAAAGGTGACCAGACAAGCCAAACCCCGCTCCCTCTGTCTAGAGGAGCTGACGTCAAATCTCAGTGCATATTGCCGTCCTTCTCTCCCATTCCTCAGTAAGCTCTGTTTTTTCTCTCCATTTCCCAATAAATTCCTTTTACTGGCCTAACTAGAAAATCAAGGGCCTGGCATATTGGACTGACGTCCTTTGCTAGGCACAACTCATGTACTCTACGGATTCTTGCTGCTCTATTAGAGAAAGTAGCAGGACTTACCAGGATGGGAATTCAGTATTTTGGTTATTGTGTGGGTCTCCATCCACTGAGACAACACCCCATGACCACTTGAACATATTCATATATTACATAGAGGCATCCTGCAGATGTACCCTTCCCTACTCATCCCCCCGTCACTGACACCCTATACCAGTAATCCTCCCCTGCCACAGTTGCAACCCTTCTGCAATCCAAAACCTCCACAAAACCAAAGCCAAAAATAAAAAATAAAAATAAAAATACCAAATAAAATGCAAAAATGAATATAAAATTAAAAATAAAATAAAAATTGTTTTCATTGTCTTTCATCACTGTAAGATATGTTATCTTTCATGTACAGTGACAGTTTCTTCTGTATGTTCCCCCAGTGTCTTATTTTTTTGCTTTATATTCAAAGAAACTTTAGGTTATAGAAAAGTCACATATAAAATATAGTTGATTCCCATATACCCCCTCCCCCTCTCACCTATTTCCGTATTAATAACACCTTAAATGAGTATGTTACATTTATTACAATTGATGAACAAATATTGAAGCATTGCTACTAATCATAGTCAATGGTTCCCATTATGGTTTACATTTTACACCATACACTTTTACAGTTTATTTTTTATTTTTATTTTACCAGGACATCCCGGGGATCAAACCCAGGTCCTGCCATATGATAGACGGATGCCCAACCATTTGAGCCACATCCACTTCCTTTTTACAGGTTTTGACACAATTTATGATGGCCTGTATCTGTCATTGCAAGTTCATGCAGAACAATTCCAATACCCTAAAAATGCCCTATGTTCCATCTATTCTTCCCTTTCCCCTCCCATTGGAACCTATGGTAACCACTGTTTCAAGTTTTGAGGAGTAAGGTTCATAGTTACCAGCATTAATATTGAGGGCTTGACATATTGGTCAGTTTTCTTTTATTAGGTACTGCCTATGTCCCCAAAAGATTCTTGTCCCTCTAATTGAAGACAAAGCAGGACTCCCCAGGATGGGAGTTTAATATTTTCTTGTTTATTTTTGTGGGTCTCCACCCACTGAGATAGCGCAGTCTGACAAGATGAACACTTTGATATTCCATAGAAGCATGTTTCAGGTGTCCCTTATCCTGCATATACCCATCCCCCACTCCTGATGCCCTCTACCAGTAACCATCCCCTGCCATATTTGCCAAAAGAACATTCCCACCATTGTATTTTTAACCACAGACCTACAAATTCTCAGACTTCACCTGTTCTTTCCTCCAGCCCTCTCACCAATTCCATGGATAGTCCAACCCACCCTGCTCACCCTCACATTCCAGCACTGTTGACCCCAATCATATCACTGCACCACTATCAACCCCATCCACTGTCCAACCACTCCCTTCCGCTTTATCATATGTTGCCCATATTGAGTACCATCTCACCACTGTCTGCTCCCTTTCTGTCTCCTGATAACCTATCTTCCAGACTGTAGCTCTGTGAATCTGCTCAATTTCTTAAATCATATCAGTGAGGTCATGTAATATTTGTTCTTCAGTGACTGGATTATTTCACTCAACATAAGGTCTTCAAGATTCATCCATGTTGTCTGATGTATTAATACTGGCATTCCTTCTTACAGCTGAGTAATATTCCATTGTATGTATATACCAAAATTTGCTTATCGATTCATCTGTTGATGAACACTTGGGTTGCTTCCAACATTTGGCAATAGTGAATAATGTTGCTATGAACATTGGTGTGCATATATCTGTTGGTGTCCCTGCTTTCCATTCTTCTGCGTGTATACCCAGAAGTGGGATTGCTGGATCACATGGCAACCACAGTTAGCTTCCTGAAGGACTGCCAAACTATCTTTCACAATGGCTGCACCATTCTATATTCCCACCAGCAGTGGACAAGGGTTCCCTTTCCTCCACATCCTCTCCAACACTTGTAGTTGTCTTTTTTTTTTTTTTAATAGCCACCAGTCTGATAGGTTCAAGATGATATCTCATTGTAATTTTGAATTGCATTTCCCTAATAACTAGTGATATTGAACATCTTTTCATGGGCTTTTTAGCCATTTGTATTTCTTCTTTGGAGAAGTGTCTATTTAAATCTGTTGCCTATTTTTTAAATGGGTTGTTTGTCTTTTTATTTTTGAGATGTAGGATTTCTTTATATATGCTGGATATTAGGCCCTTATCAGATAAATGGTTACCAAATATTTTCTCCTATTGAGTAGGCTGCCTTTTCAGTTTCCTGACAAACTCTTTCGAAGGGCAAAAGTTTTTGATTTTGAGGAGGTCCCATTTATCTGTTTTATCTTTCGATGCTCGTACTTTGGGTGTAAAGTTTATGAAACCATTTCCTACTACAAGATCTTATAGATGCTTCTCTACATTATCTTCTAGGAGCTTTGTGGTCTTGGCTCTTATATTTAGGTCTCTGATCCATCTTGAGTTAATTTTTGTATGGGCCGTGAGATGGTGATCCTCCCTCATTTTTTTGGATATGGATATCCAGTTCTCCAAGCACCATTTGTTGAGGAGGCCATTCTGTCCCAGTTGAGTGGGCTTGGTGGCCTTGTTGAATATCAGTTGACTGTATATTTGAGCATCTATATCAGAACTTTCAAATCGATTCCATTGGTCAGTATGTCTGTCCTTGTGCCAGTACCATGCAATTTTGACCACTGTAGCTTTGTAGTATGCTTTAAAGTAAGACAGCATGATTCCTCCAATTTCGTTTTTCTTTTTCAATATGTTTTTGGCTGTTCGGGGCCCTTGCCCTTCCAAAAAAATATCATAATTAGCTTTTCCAATTCACTAGAAAATGCTGTTTAATTTTTATTGGGATTACATTAAATCTGTAAATCAGTTTGGATAGACAGACATCTTAATGATGTTCAGTCTTCCAATTCATGAACAAGGGATATTCTTCCATTTGTTTAGGTCTTCTTTCAATTCCTTCAACAATATTGTGTAGTTTTTTGTTTAGAAGTCCTCCACATCTTTGTTAAGTTTATTCCTAGGTATTTGACTCTCTTAATTGCTATTGTAAATGGAATTTTTTTTCTTGATTTCCTACTCAGATTGCTCATTATTGGTGTACAGAAATGCTACTGATTTTTTCATGTTGATCTTATATCCTGCCACTTTACTTAACTCATTTATCAGATCTAGAAGCTTTGTTGTAGATTTCTCTTCATTTCTTCTTTTGTCAATGTAGGCTGCTTGTGTGTTTCTAGAAATTTGTCTATTTCATTTAAGTTATCCATCTTCTTGATGTACCAGTTTTCAAACTATCCTCTTATGATACTCTTTATTTCTGTGGGATCTGTGGTGATATCCTCTCCCTCATTTTTTATTTTATGTATTTGCATAATTTCTCTTTTTTTCTTTGTTAGTCTAGCTAAGGGCTTCTCAATTTTATTAATCTCAAAGAACCAGCTTTTGGTTTTCTTAAAATTTTCTAGTGTTTTTTGTTTGCAATTTCTTTTAGTTCTGCTCTAATCTTTGTTATTTCCTTCTTTCTGCTTGATTTGGGGTTAGTTTGTTGTTCTTTTTCTAGTTCCTCCAGGTATGCAGTTAGGTCTTTGATTTTTGCTTTTCTTTTTTAATATAGGCATTTTTGGCTATACCTTTCCCTCTCAGCATTGCTTTTGCTGCATCCCATAGGTTTTCATATGTTGTGTTCTCATTTTCATTCATTTCTACATAGTTACTGATTTCTTGTATAATTTCCTCCTTGACCCACTGATTATCTAAGAGTATTGTTTATCTTCTATATCTTTGTGCCTATTCTGGTTCTCTGCCTCTTATTGATTTCCAACTTCATTCCATTGTGGTCAGAAAAATTACTTTGTATAACTTCAATCCTTCTGAATTTGTTGAGAGTTGTTCTGTGACCTAACATGTGGTCTAGCCTGGAGAATGATGCATTTGCTCTTGAGGAGAATGTATATCCCGCTGTATTTGGGTGTAATGTTCTATATATGTCTATTAGGTCTAGATCCTCTAATGTATTATTCAAGGTGTCTGTTTCTTTATTGACCCTCTGTTGAGATGTTCTGTCTAATGGTGATAATGGTGTATTAAAGGCTGTAGAGGCATCTATTTCTCTACTTAATTTTTTCAATGTTTACCCCATGTATTTTGGGGCACCCTCGTTAGGTGCATAAAATGTTTATGATTGTTTTTCTTCTTGGTAGATTACCCCTTTTATTGATATAGAGTGTCCTTCTTTGTCTCTTACAATAGTTTTGCATTTAAAGTCTATTTTGTCTGATATTGTTATCACTAATCCTGTCCTTTTTTGGTTACTGTTTGCATGTAAAATTGCTTGTAAAATTGTTTTCCAGTCATTCACTTGCATCCTCCTTGTGTCCCTGGGCCTAAGGTAGACAGCGTATAGATGGGTCATATTTCCTTATCCAAGGAGAAAAAAATAAGGAAAAGGAAAAAAGGAAACAAAGAAAAAAAGAACAAACAACAAGCAAACAAACAAAAGAACCCAGGAGAAACCCTCTTAGGCCCCTAGGAGCCTTCTCAGGCTGCTGTTGCTCATTAGTCATTCACCCTGCAGCCTGTACTCCACAGGGAAGGTACCCGGTTTTAGTGAATAAAATAAAGAATTAAAAAAAAATTTTTTTTTAAGTAACATTGAAAAACCTGAAACAAACTAACAAAATCTCATTCTATAAGTTCCCTCTTTTAAGGTGCTGGCTGGGTGCCTGACAACCTTGTGGATCACTCTCTGGATCTCTTCTCTTAGGAGGTACTGAGAATGGAACCAGGGAATTAGTATATGTGAGACAGTTGCTCCTACTCTGAGCTACACCCACTCCACAGGTTAGGTAGGCTTTTTAATGCTTATCTGTCTCTCCCCTTTTCCTTTCCCTCAGGTAAGTTGGGCTTCTAGCAGTTTCCTGGCTAGTTCTCCTGGCTTCCTTCTCTCCGGGGCTGTTAGGCACCTGTCTCTGCCTCCTTCCCTTGCTGACCTAGTTCCTCTCTCTCCCAGGGGTGTTGGATGTGACAGACTGCCTGATCCAATCTACCTCCCCTCTCCCTTGGGCCACTTCATTGCTGGCTTGGGTCTGTTTTGAGATTCAAAGGGGGCTCAGCTGGCCAAACTCACTGAAGAGAAACCACTCTCTGCCCTCTGCCAGACCCCTGCTCCTCCCAGGGAGAAGAATGTTCTTTCCCCACTCTGTTGCAGTGAGCCAGGCGTTTTACTGAGGCTATTTGCCTTGAGGGTGGGGTATCTGCAGTTACCAGCCATAGGGGGGAGTAACTCACAGTTTTTGTTTGGATTCTTTGTCTCTCTGTCCCTCTCCCTCCTGGATGATGTGCAGCACTCTCCTGGTCTGCAGATCCACAATGCAACTCCCTCAGGTAGCTTTTTGCCACGCCTTTGTTGTTTTTGTGAGAGAGTTGAGTCCTGCCTACCTACTTTGACGCCATTGTTCTGGAAGTCCTCCACAACTTCCTTTTTGATGATAGATAATAACAGCTACCATTTATTGTGCACTTAACAAGTCTATGCATATAAATACATTCTTCATTATTAAAAAAACCTTGCAAAGTTTAGTTTTCATGTAAAGAAACTGAGACTCAGAGAAGTAAAGAAACTGAGACTCAGAGAAGTTAAGTAACTTGCTAAAGGATCAATAGCTATTAAATGTTAGAGTGTGAATTCAAACCTGGATCTGTCAGATACCTGTGTCAACCCTCTTTCCACCATGCTCCATTGACCATTCATAAAAAACGTTCATTTGATTGAAAATGAAACAAGGAGGTCTATTACATATTGGTAATGATTGATTTGAAATTCTGATCCCAGTTTTTCCAGATATTCCATTGCTGTATTCATAGAGACTCTTGAATCGTTCGTTTTTCTTTAGAGGTAAATCATCAAACTATTAGGAGACCTTTGAAGAGTTGTGATTGTGCCTAGAAAGCCTTTATAAAACATGATTTAAGTGTGAACTGTTCTTCAATATGCAAACCAATAATTTTATGTTGTTGTTATAAACTTTGAAATGGTATATGTATTGAAGTCTCAGCAGTCTCAGTTCTTAGGATCCTTTATCTGGAAAAATGTCCTAGGTAGAAATGCTTTGAAAGTAAGTCTTTTGCTTATTTTATTTAACTCGTTCATATTTCATTCCTATCACACATGGTTAGTGAACACTTACTTTGTTCCAAACATTGTGATATACCAGAATACAATGATAAATAAGACAGAAATATTTCCTATTGTGAAAAACCATAATAGCTTTGAAGGGGAAGACAAACAATTTAAAAAGCAACCATGATTCTGTATGATAAATGCTATGATGGGGGAAGTAAAAGGTATAGGAGAAAGAAAGATCATCTATCCTAGACCTAGATCAGAAGGGCTTCACAGAAGAAGTGATATGTAGAATAGGATGAGAAAGATGTGAGGGGTAGTCAAGTGACAGTGTAAGGGAAGGTTAGAAAAGTATTTCATACTTAAGTGATGACATTTTGAAGGCCTTTTTCTGAAATAGCAGTCTTACTGATATATAATTCATATACCATGAAATTCAGTCTTTTATTTATTTTTATTTTTTGGTAGTGGTAATTAGGTTTATTTTTTAAAAGATACTTCTATTATATAAATGATACATAAAAATATAGGGGATTTCCATATGCCCCACTCCCTACCCCTCCCACAATTTCCCATATTAACGACATCTTTCATTAGTGTGGTACATTTGTTAAAATTGATGAACACATATTGGAGCATTACCACCAAGTATGGATTATAGTTTACATTATAGTTTAAACTCTCTCCTGCACAATTTTGTAAGTTATGACAATATATATAATGGCCTGTATCTGTCATTGCAATGTCATTCAAGACAATTCCAATGCCCCAAAAATGCCCCCATATTACACCTATTTTTCTCCTTTCCCTCTCCTCAGAACCTCCAGTGATCAGGAAGTTCAGTCTCTTAAAAGATACAATTCAATGGCTTTTACTGTATTCACAGAGATGTGCAGCCATCACTGCTATCTAATTTTGGAACACTTTCATCACCCTAAAAAGAAACCCAGTAACCATTAGCCATCACTCCTTATCCCCCCCTCTTCCCATCCCATAGCAATCACTGATCTACTTTCTGTCTCCCTGGATTTGTCTATTCTGGACATTTAATATAAATGGAACCATACAATGTGTGGTCTTTTGTAATTGGCTTACTGTATTTAGCATTGTTTTCAAGGTCCATCTATGTTGTAGCAAGTGTCAATATGAAGGCCTGTTGTGAGGAAAGGAGGTGGGCAAGATCGAAAATTGAAAGTTCAGTTCATCAGGATAACAAATGCATAGAGTAAGAATTTGAGAATAAAGAGAAAAGGTAAACAGAAACCAAACCAAACCAAACAGAGCCCTATCAGCTATATTATGAAAGTATGGACTTTATCCTAAGGGCAATAGGATGCTATTAAATGGTGTTAAGTATGAAAATGATGTAATGAGGTTTTTGTGTTTTTTTTTTAAAGATTTATTTATTTTATTACATATTTCCCCTCCCTCCCGCTGCGGCGACGCGCCGAGACTGGTCACTGCGCAGGTGCAGCTTTCCCCGCTTGTGGGCGGCTTCTGCTTCCATTCACGGCCGGCTTTCAGTTCGCGGGTGGCTGGCTGCGCTTCATTCGCAGGCGACCTGCCCTGCCCGTGGTGGCTTTTGCCTGTCTGTGGCAGCTTTTTGCCCTGCCCACGGCGGCTCTGGCCCGCCCATGGCAGCTTGCCATTCTCAAGGCGGTCTGCCCGCTAGGAGAGGTCCCCGGGAACTGAACCCGGGGCCTTCCATGTGGTATGCCGGCGCCCTATCCACTGGGCTATCCAGCTGGCCCCTGTGTTTTATATTTGTGTAGAGAATAGGCAATATGGGTGCAAAACTGGTGAAAAGGAGACTTGTTAGGAATTTTGCAAAAATTTGGGCAACAGGAAGATCTTTGTGGTGTGGGGTATGGCAGTGGAAATGGAGAGAACTGGATGCATTTGAGTGATATAAAAGACGGGATTGCAAGACTTGGTGTTAGACTGAATATAGAGGGGGAGAAGAAGAGTGCAAAAATTAGACTGGCACTCAGGTTTCTGGGTTTTAAACCAGGTGGATAATGATGCTTTGAATCAGATTAAGGAGTTGACTTGTCAGGTGAGTTCCTGGGGTGTTAATCTATAAGGAAAGTTAATGAGATGGGAAAAATGCGTTTATCAGAACTCCTTATTTTTTAGTAAATTATTACATGTGGGGAGTGAATGTAGCTAAAGTGGTTGAGTGCCTGCTCCCCATATACAAGGTGCCAAGCTCGATCTTTGGTACCTCCTAAAAACAAACAAAAACAAGCAAATGAAAAAACCAACTCTTATTGGAGATTGAATGTAGCTCAGTGGTTGAGTGCCTGCTTCCCATCTCCCTCGTAGGAAGTCCTGGGTTCAATCTCCAGTACCTCCTAAAAAAAAAGTACTATGTGTGATTTAGAGGAAAGCTTTGATAAGCTACTGTGGAGGTATGACTCCCTCCTTTTCCTAAGTACTTGTATGAATAACATTAGGTAATTTAAAAAATGAACTCTAAGAAGCCAAAGTACATTTGATTTTATGGAAGTTTTATTGAGTGGGATATGCAAATTTGGAACCAGAGTGAAATAGTTCAATAGAGGAGAGGCAACCAATAGTGGCTCTTCTTTTGTGCCTGTCTGTCTTATGGTTATCACACTTTTCTTTAAAAATATTTATGTAAGATTGATTGGAGGAGTATCAAATTACTAACAACCTACTGTTCTCTTATTACTGTATAACAAATTACACCAAAACGTAATGGCTTAAAACAACAATCTTTCAATTATTATCTTTTATGATTCTGGGTATTGATTGGACTCAGCAGGTGGTTCTCACTTAGAATCTTCATGCATTTGCAGTCAGTGGCTGGGACTAGAGTCAGTTTGAGCCTTGTTTATTTATATGTATGGAGATTCATAGGCTTCAGCCAGATCACCCACACTTGACCTCTCCATGTAGTCCCTTCTAGCGTGGTAACTAGGTTCCAAGAGTGAGTGTCCCAAGAGTTCCAAGCAGGAATGGTATTACCTTTTTGATGTAGTTAAAATAGTTATGTAGTGTCCCTTCATTGTCTTTTAATTTACTTTTTATATCAATGTTACATGTTACTCAGTTAACACAACAACAATAAATCCACCTTAGCAGTTACAGTACCCCCTATTTTTGTTTATTTCTCATTCTTGTGGGAATTGGGACAATGTCTATTCTGACTCCTTCAGGCAGAGAAGGGTCATAGATATTATGGGTCAGAGAAAAGGAGTTGTTTTGCTTGCAGGTGATGATACCCCTTCCTTTTGGGCTGGAGTTGGTCCATCATCATAGTTTTGTTAGTTTTCTAGGGCAAGCCCAAAGAACTGGAGAGTAGGAGTTGGCCATAACTCTGCTGGGTTTCAGAGCTCAACTGGCATATGAACAATCTGAGGATTTAAGTCTTTGAGAAATATATTTAACAAATAAATTCAAAATTATAGTTCGAGTAAAAGTAAGAGAATCATGATTAGGGGATTTATGCTATATTGGGTAAATAGCTTTTCATGTATTCCCAGATAAAACCTGCTGAGGGAGTGTTGACTTCATGTGGTCATGTGGCTTGCCTATGGTGTCTTGGGTCCCTAGTACCCTCAGGAACATTTTGTTTGTGGCTTTGTTTATTGTGACATTTTGTGGAATATGGCTGAGACCTGTGTAGGCATTACCTCTGGAATGACTTCCTGACTCACTTTGACATCTCTTAGCCATATAAACTCTATTTTGTTTACCCTTTCTCCATTTTGATCAAGGTCTTTCATCAAATGCATCACTGATTAATGCTTCCCTTGGTGCCAGGAAGGCTTATCCCTGAGAGTCATGTCCCAGGTCAGGGGGAAGGTAGTAAATTTATTTGCAATGTTTGGCTTAGAGAGAGCCCACATTTGAGTAACAAGGAAGTTTTCAGGAGGCATCACTGAGGCCTGAATTATAATTAGGCTTAGTTTCGTTATTGCAGGAATACAGTTTCAAGTGAAATAATTAAGATTGAGGTCTTTGCTCATTAGCCTATTTTCATTTATTAGGCAAGGTGCTTCAGAGCTTCTGGCCATCTTATTTGAGAAAGTTGTAGTACTTCCCCAGGAAGGAAGTTTAATACTTTGTTGCCTACTGTGTGGATCTCTATCTGTATAGAAAACATACCTATGGCAACAAGGCTACCTTTATATCCAGTACAAGTATGTAGTTATATAACGTTCAACTGTTTAAAAGACTCTGACTGTCTAGACACCTGAGCGTGTAAAATGGTATAACTTACGTGGAAATTTGGTTGTTTCTGTGCTTATATATTTTTCTAATAATAAAATATGCAACTTTCCCAACAACCCACCCATTGTTGACACTTAACATTGGTGTGGTGCCTTTGTTACATTTGATGTAAGAATGTTAAAATGTTGCTGTTAACTATGGTCCATATTTTGCATTAGGTGCATTTTCCCCCACATACTATACTGTTATTAAACACTCTGTACTAGTAATGTACTTTTGTTTTAGATTCTGAAAGAACATTCTTATATTTATATTATTAACCCTAATCCTCACCTACCACAGGATTCATTGTGTTATATAATCTCCTTTTTTATCCTCTAGCTTTCCTTCTAATAACATATACAACCCAAAACCTCCCTGTATTAGTCAGCCAAATGTGTGCTGATGCAAAATACCAGAAAACTGTTGGCCTCTATAAAGGGTATTTATTTGGGGTAGAAGCTTACAGTTACCAGGCCATAAAGCATAGGTCACTTCCCTCACCAAAGTCTGTTGCCATGTGTTGGAGCAAGATGGCTGCTGACATCTGCAAGGGTTCAGGCTTCCTCTTCCTCTTAAGACTCTGTGGTCTCAGTTTCTTCCATTATCAGCTGTAGGCTGGGATAAGACTTGTCTCTCTCCCGGGGCTTGTTTCTCTCCGGACTCAGCTGCTTTGCTCTCTCCACAAGGCCAGCAGTAAACTTCAGGCAAACAGCTCATCTTGCTTCCTGGGGCCTCTGCTGTGTCTAGTGGAGACTTTTCTCTTTCCTCACATATCTGTTTCTCTGTGTTCTCCTGTGTGTTTACTTCCTGGGGCTCCAGCTCAAAACTCTAACCTCCCTTCTCTGCAGTGCAGTTTCTCTGTGAGTCCCCACCCCAAGTGGCCCAACCAAAGTCTTAATCATTATTTAATCAAGTAAAAGTGAAACCTCTGAATCCAATATAATCTAATATGCCCAGAGGAACAGACCAGTTTACAAACATAATCCAATATCTATTTTTGGAATTCATAAACAATATCAAACTGCTACACTCCCCCTTCAACCATACTCACATACATACCTCAGCACTGCCTTCTACACTCACAATATTGTACTATCATCACATTTGTCCACCCTCAAACCACTACAATCAACCTAATTATTACTTCTGCATAGATTAATCATCAGCTTCCCAAATCTCTACCCCGATTTTATCTCCTGGTAACCTATCTTCTAGATTGGACCTCTATGAGTTTGCTTATTATAAGTAGTTCATAATAGTGAGATCATACAATATTTCCTTTTCTATGCCTGGCTTATCTCACTTAACATAAGGTCCTTGAGGCCATTAATGATGTCTTGTGTCAGAATTTAGTTCATTCTTACAAATGAATAATAAATATTTCATGGTATGTATAAACCACATTTCGTTTATCCATTCATATTTTGATGGTCATTTGTGTTGCTTCCATCTTTTAGCAATTGTGAATAGGGCCCCTGCTTTCAGTTCTTCTGGGTACATACCTAGTAGCAGGGTTGCCAGCTCAAATGGCAATTCTATATTTAGCTTCCTAGGAACCACCACAGTCTTTCTACAGTGGCTGCATCATTCTACATTCCCACCAGCAGTGAATGAATGTGCCTATTTCTCCACATCCTCTTCAACACTTGTAGTTTCTGTTTTTTTTTTTTCAAAGTGGACAGTATAGTAGGTGAAATGATATCTCATTGTGCTTTTGATTTGCATTTCCCTAATAGATAGTGATATTGAGCATCTTTTCATTTGCTTTTTAGCCATTTGTATTTCCAGAAAATTGTCTATTCAAATACTTTGCCCACTTTTTTTAAACAAATCAATTTTATTGATACATGCTAATAAAGCATACAATTCATCCAAAGTATACAATGAGTGGTATTTGGTATAATCACATAGCTGCGCATTCATCACTTTCAATCATTATTAGAGCATTTTCATTATTTAATAATAATAATAAAAAACAAAAAACAGACAAACAAGAAAATTCCTCACCTCTCAATCTGTTTCCCCTGCTGTATATAGCTGCTATTTCTGGATATTCTTGCACAACAGGTTTATTGAGATATATTCACATGCCATATGATCTATCCAAAGTGTATAATCAATGGCTTTTAGTACAACCACAATGTTGCACATTCATTGTCTCAAAAATTTGAGAACAGTTTCATTACTCCAAAAAGAAAGACTTCATACCCCTTTGGGAATGTGGAAGTATTTCTTCCATAGCCCCATATAACCACTAATCTAATTTCATCTTTATAAATTGATTTATATTTACATTTTATATAAATGGAATTATACAATATGTAGTACTCTGTGTCTGATCTTCTTCACGTAGTATAAATTTTTTTGGTCTGATGTTAGCATTTTGTAGTATTAACCTACATTTGTACAGTTTCAAAGAAGAATGGTCTTATATATGCAATTCTACTATATTCATATTTCACATAATATATTTATATTTCACATAATATATTTAGTTCATAATAGTACAGTCATACAGTGTTTGTCCTTTTGTGCCGGGCTTGCTTCACTCCACATTATATCATCTGGGTTCATCCATATTTTCATATGGTTCATGACTTCATTTCTTCTTACTGCTGCATAATATTAAGTAGTGTTTATCCATTCATCCGTTGATGGACACCTGGGTTGTTTCAAACTTTTGGCTCTTGTGAATAATGCTATGAACATCGGTGTGCAGATTTCTATTTGTGTCATTGCTCTCAGCTCTTCTGGGTATATACCTAGCAATGGTATTGTTGGATCCCTTGGCAAGTCTGTATTCAGCTTCCTTAGGAACTGCAAAACAGTCCTCCACAGTGGCTGTACCATTCTATATTCCCACCATCAGTGAATATTTTTCCACATCCTCTCCAACATTCACAGTTTTCTGACTTTTTAATAGAGGCCAGTCTAATAGGTATGATTTTGATTTGCATTTCCCTTATCACTGGTGATGTTGAACATTTTTTCATGTGTTTGTTTGCCATTTGTATTTCTTCTTTGGACAGTTGTCTTTTGCCCATTTTTTAATCAGGCAGTTTGTCTTTTTACTGTTGAGTTGTATGATCTCATTATATATCATGGATATTAATCCCTTATTGGATATGTGACTGCCAAATATTTTCTCTCATTGAGTTTGCTGCCTTTTCACCCTTTTGACAGAGTCCTTTGGGGTGCAAAAGTGTTGAATTTGAGGAGGTCCCATTTATCTGTTTTTCCTTTTGTTGCTCATGCTTTGTGTTTAAGCAAACTACTGCTTACCACAAGATCTTAAGATGTTTTCCTATCTTTTCTTCTAGGGGTTTTATGGTTGTTGTTTTTTATATTTAGGTCCTTGATCCATTTTGAGTTAATTTTTCTATAAAGTATGAGATAGGGGTCTTCTTTCTTTCCTTTGGATATGGCCATCCATTTCTCCCAGCACCATTTGTTGAATAAACTGTTCTGGTACAGCTGGGTGCCTTTGCCCATTTTTAAAATTGGGCTGTTTGACTTTTTATTGTTGAGTTGTAGAATCTCTTTATATATGCTGGATTTTAAACTCTTGTGTTAGCCAGCCAAAGGGGTGCTGATGCAAAATACCAGAAATCTGTTGGCTTTTATAAATGGTATTTATTTATTTGGGGTAGAAGCTTACATTTACCAAGCCATAAAGCATAAGTTACTTCCCTCACCAAAGTCTGTTGCCATGTTCAGGTTTCCTGGGTTCCTCTCTTCCCAGGGCTTGTTTCTCTCTGGGCTCAGCTGCCCTGCTCTCTCTACAAGGCCAGCTGTAGACTGTCAGCCAACTGGCTGTGTCTCTCTCCCTGGGGCTGATTCTCTCCAGGCTCAGCTGCTCTGCTCCTCTGTGTGCTTACTTCCCGGGCTCCAGCTCAAAAAAAAATCTCTTGCGTCCTCCTTTTCTGTGTCTTTACTTCCCCAGGCTCTGCATCAAAACTCCAGCATCAAAACTCCAACCAATTCCTCTGCTCTGCCATATAGTTTTACCTGTGAGTCCCCGCCCACCAAGGGTGCAGGGATGCAATGTGCTACTGACATGGCCCAATCAAAGTCCTAATCATAATGTAATCAATTAAAAGTGATACCTCTGACAGACCAGTTTACAAACATAATCCAATAACTATTTTGGAATTAATAAACAATGCCAAACTGGTACAACTCTTATCAGATATGTGCTTTGTAAATATGTCTCCCATTGAGTAGGCTGTCTTTTCACTTTTTTGACAAACTCCTTCAAAGAACAAAGGTTTTTAATTTTGAGGAGATCCCATTTATCTACTTTTTCTTTTGTTTCTTGTGCTTTGTGCTTTGAGTGTAAAGTTTATGAAACCTTTGTCTACCACAAGATCTTTCCCACATTTTCTTATAGGAGTTTTATAGTCCTGGTTCTTATATTTAGGTCTTTTGTTCATCTTGAATTGATTTTTGTATTGGGTGTAAGTGTCCTCTTTCATTCTTTTGCATAGCCAGTTCTCCCAGCACCATTTGTTGAAAAGACTATTCTGTCCCAGTTGAGTGGACCTGGAAGCCTTTTCAAATATCAGTTGACCATAGATGTGTGGGTCTATTTCTCAACTCTCTATTCAATTCCATTGATCAATACATCTATCTATCCTTGTGCCTGTACCATGCTGTTTTGACCACTGTAGCTTGGTAATATGCTTTAAAGTCAGGTAATGTGAGTCCTCCAACTTTGTACTCCTTATTCAAGATGTTTTGGGTATTCAGGGTCCCTTCCTTCCAAATAAATTTGACAATTGGATTTTCCGTTTCTCCAAAAAGGCTGATGGAGTTTTTATTGGGATTGAATTGAAACTAAATCATTTTGGGGAGAATTGACCTCTTAACAATGTTTAGTCTTCCAGTCCATGAGCGCAGAATCTTCTTCCATTTATTTAGGTCTGCTTTGATTTCTCTTAGCAATGTTGTGTTGTTTTCTGTGTAAAAGTCCTCTATATCCCTAGTTAAATTTATTTCTACATATTTGGTTGTTTGAGCTGCTATTGTAAATTGAATTTTTTCTTGATTTCATCCTCAGCTTGCTCATTACTAGTATATAGAAACTACTGATTTTTGTGTATTGATTTTATGTCCCGCCACTTTGCTGAACTCGTTTATTAGCTCTGGTGTATATTTTTCAGGACTTCATATATATAGGATCATGTCATCTGCAAATAGTGAAAGTTTCACTTCTTCCGTTCTGATTTGGATGCCTTTTATCTCTTTTTCTTGCCTAACTTCTCTATCAAGAACTTCTAACACAGTGTTGAATAGGAGTAGTGACAGCGAGCATCCTTGTGTTGTTCTGGATCTTAGAGGAAAGGCCTTAACTCTTTCATCATTGAGTCTGATATTAGCTATGGGTTTTTCATATATGCCCTTTATCATATTGAAGAAGTTTCCTTCTCTTCGTATCTTTTGAAGTGTTTTTATCAAGAAAGGATGCTGGATTTTGTCACATGCCTCTTCTGCCTTGATAGAGATGATCATGTGATTTTTCTCCTTTGCTTTGTTTATGTGTGGTATATTACATTAATTGATATTCTTGTCTTAAACTACCTTTGCATACCTGGGATAAAACCCACTTGGTCATGGTGTATAATTCATTTAATGTGTTGTTGGATTCTATTTTCCAGTATTTTGTTGAGGAATTTTGCATCTAAATTCATTTAAGAGATTGGACTCTAATTTTCTTGTAGTATCTTTATCTGGCTTTGATATTGGTGTGATGTTTGCCTCATAGAATGAGTTAGGTAATCTTCCATCCTCCTCAGTTATTTGGAGGAGTTTAAGCAGGATTGGTATTAGTCTTTCTTTTCCTTGTTGGTAGGTTTTTTTTTTAAATACTTTTTAATTTTTTTAAAAAGATACTTAAATTACATAAGTATTACATAAAAAATATAGGGGATTCCCATATGCCCCACTCCCTACCCCTCCCACATTTTCCCACATTGACAACATCTTTCATTAGTGTGGTACATTTGTTACAATTGTTGAAAACATTTTGGAGCTTGCCACTAAGCGTAGATTATAGTTTACATTGTAGTGTATACTCTCTCTCGCACAATTTTGTAAGTTATGACAAGATATATAATGGCCTGTATCTGTCACTGCAGTATCATTCAGGACAATTCACAAGTCCCAAAAATGCTCCCATATTACACCTATTTTTCCCTCTCTCTCCCCTCAGAACCTCCAGTGGCCACTGCCTCCATATCAATGATAAAAGTTCTTCCACTGCCAGAATAATAATAAGTCTATAGTAGAATAACAGTAAGTCTACTCTAGTCTGTTGTTCATTCCCCAATCCTGAAGATTCTGGCATGGTGATGCCCATTCCACCTCTAATTGAGAGGGAACTTAGGTCTCATGAGGCAGATGGATGGGACTAATTTTCTTGCAGTTGCAGACTTTCTTTGTTTCTTGGGATGGTCATTGTCCATTATCATCTCCTTTTCAGTTGTCCTAGGGGAGTCCGATGAACTGGAGAGTAGATGTTGCAACTCTGTTGAGATTCAGAGCTCAGCTGGCACATTGACAGCCCAAAGATTTAAGTCTCTTGGACATACATCTATCAACTCTAGTACTAAGTATAGGTTTAAATAGAAGGGGCAGAATAGCCATGTTTAGGGAAGTGTTGGTAGGTTTTTGATGACTGATTCAATCTCTTTACTTGTGATTGGTCTGTTGAGGTCTTCATTTTTCCTCAAGAGTCAGTGTAGGTTTTCATGTGTTTCATCTGTGTTGTCTAATTTGTTGGCATACAGTTGTTCATCATATCCTCTTTGGATCTTTTTTATTTCTTTGAGGTCAGTGGTGATGTCCCCTTTTTCATTTCTGAGTTTATTTGTATCTTCTCTCTTTTTTTTCTTTGTAATGGTTTGTCAATTTCATTAATCTTCTCAAGGAACCAGCTTTTGGTTTTGTTAATTCTCATTGATTTAATTTTCTATTTCATTTAATTCTACTCTAATCTTTGTTATTTCTTTTCTCATGCTTGCTTTGGGATTATTTTGCTGTTCTTTTTCTAATTCCTCCAGGTGTGCTGTTAGGGCTTTGATTTTAGCTCTCTTCTTTTTTAATGTAGGCATTTAGGACTATAAATTTCCCTCTCAGCACTTTCTTTGTTGTATCCCATAGGTTTTGATATGTTGTGTTCTCATTTTCATTTGCCTTGAGATATTTACTGATTTCTCTCGCAAGTTGTTTAATTTCCATATGTTTGTGAATTAATTTTCCAGTCTCCACCCTTTATTGATTTCCATCTTCGCTCTGCTATGGTCAGAGAAAATGTTTTCTATAATTTCAATCTCTCTAAATTCTTTGAGATTTGTTTTTGACCTAACATGTGGTCTATCCTGGAAAATGATCCATGAGCACTCAAGAAGAATGTTTATCCTGCTGTTTTGCGGTGCAATGTTATGTATATGTCTTTTAGGTCTAGTTCTGTTATTGTATTATTCAAGTTCTCTGTTTCTTTATTGATCCTCTGTCTAGATGTTCTGTCTATTGCTGAGAGTGGTATGTTGAAGCCCACCACTATTATTTTAGAGGCTCTATTTCTCCTCCTGAGTTTTGCCAGTGTTTGCCTTATGTATTTTGGGACATGTTGGTTAGGTGCATAAATATTTGATTGTTCTTTTTTCTGGGTAGATTGCCCTTTTTATTCATATATAGTAGCCATTTTTGTCTCTTACAACAGTTTTGCATTTAAGGTCTATTTTGTCTGATATTAGCCACCTCAGCTTTTGTTTTGGTTTCTGTTTATGTGGAATATCATTTTCCATCTTTCACTTTCAGCCTATATGTGTCCTGGGGTATAAGAGTCTCTTGTACACAGCATATATATGGATCATATTTTAAAAAAAAATTTTATGCATTCTGCGAATCTGTGTCTCTTAATTGGGGAGTTTTATCCAATTAGCATGCAATATTTTTACTGTAAAGGCAGTACTTTCTTCAACCATTTCATCCTTAGGCTTTTATATGTCATATCTTATTTTTGTCTCTCTGTTTACCCTTTCAGTTACCTTTACTAAGAATCTTCATTTCTACACTCTCCTCCACACCCCTCCCACCTGTCTTGTCTTTTCATCCTGTAGCGCTCCCTTTAGTATTTCTTTTAGGGTGGGCCTCTTGTTTATAGATTCTCTCAGTTTCTGTTAATCTGTGAATATTTTAATCTCTCCCTCATTTTTGAAGGACAGTTTTGCTGGTTACAGAATTCTTTACTGGTAGTCTTTTTCTTTCAGTACTTTAAATATGACATACCACTGCCTTCTCACCTCCATGTTTTCTGATGAGCAATCAGCAGTTAATCTTAGCAAGCAGTTAATCTTTCCTTTGTATGTGATGGATTCCTTTATTCTTGCTGCTTTCAGGATTCCGTCTTTGTCTTTGGTGCTTGTCAGTCTGATTAGTATGTATCTCAGAGTATTTCTGTTAGGATTTATTCTGTTTGGGGTATGCTGTGCTCCCTGGACATGTACATCCATGTACATATTGCAAAATTTTTGGCCATTATTTCCTCAAACACTCCTTCTACCCTTTTACCCTTCTCTTCTCCCTTTGGGACACCTATAATGCATGTTTTTGTCCTTCATGCTGTCATTCAATTCCCTGAAACCCAGCTCGATTTTTTTCCATTTTATTTCTGTTGTTGTTCTATCTGTTTGACATCTAATTTGCTAATTCTTTCTCTGCCTATTCAGTTCTGCTGTTGTGTGATTCTAGTGTATTTTTAATCCCTTCTGTTGTGACTTTCATTACCATTAGATTTGTTATTTTTCTCTGTGTATGTTTTCAGTTTCTTCTGTATGCTCACCCAGTGTCTTCTTAATATCCTTTATCTCTTTCCTCATCTTCTTGAATTGATTTAGATTTGTTTGGACATCTTTGATTAGTTGTTCAAAATTCTGAATCTCTTCTAACATATTTATTTGTTCCTTTGATCTAGCCATATCTTCTAGTTTCTTAGTATGTCTTGTTATTTTATTTTGCTGGTGCCTAGGCATCTGCCTATCTTGATGAATTTACTCTGAATTTACTTGGTTTCTCTCTCATCAAAGGTTTTTTATTGTTGTTTGGTTTTGTTGTAAGCCTCTTCTTTGGCACTTGTTTCAGGTCATTCTAATAATTCTAATTGTTTAGACTTGCCTATCTTTAACTGGGCCAGAGATCTACAAAGGTGTCATGGAACAGTTCCAAAGAGCCAGTTCTTTTGTGGCAGCCTCTTGCAATCTCCCCAATCAGTTCCTTCCTTGATGTTGTAGGTAGTACCATGGTCTTTGGAGTCCAAGCATGGCTGTCTGGCTTCCCCTTGCGCCTACCTGCACCCGCCTATGCCCACCAAGACCTCCTTCATGGCCATCCCTGCCACTCCCCCATTACTCTCTTACCACTGTTCCACCCCCACCACTCCCTCAGGCCCTGCAAGGGTACCCTTTCAGCTCTCACCCCTTACCAGTCCCCTGTTCCCTTCAAGGCTGCCCTTGCTGTTTCCCCAGCGCCTGGCAAGCCTGTACTTGCTGTGCCTTACCCTCACTGGCAAGGCTGCCCATGTAGGTTACCTGCTCTGCTCCATGGCCGCTTCCCTCTCTACTGGCGGGCCACCTACTTGGACTGCCTGTGCCACTCCCCTGCTGCTTCCCTGGTGCTACCCTCATTGGCTGCTCCCATGTCATTTGACCTGCCCCCTGTAATCAGCCTGGCCGCCCTTGTCCGGTGTGCTGCCTTCTCAGGCTGTCAGTGTGGCTCATCAGGCCTTTCCTCATAGTGGGGCCACCTATGTGGGCCACCCGGGCCTCTCTGCACTGCTGTGGCTGACAAGTCGTTTGTGGAGGAGGAGTTCACACTGCTTCTGTCTACTTTGCCATCTTGGATTTCAGTTGCTTCTCTTTTTTCCCCTTCATTATCTTTTATTAGCTAAAGCAGTCATGAAGGTCCACACAGGCTTAGGGGAAAGGGATATAGATTTCACAGTGTTGTAATCACATTGTAAGAGCATGTGGGATGGGTGATATTGTTGCAGCCATCTTTGTAAAAACAGTTAGCCACACCTACTTTGAGAGCCCTGCCCAGACTGAGATTGGGAGCCAAGAAAGAGAACTTGAGAAGATTAAATGCAATTTTGTACATATTGATTTTGAAATCCTTTTTAGACTTTCAAGTGGAAATATTATTAAGGAGTTTGGTTACTGTGCAGGTATTGAATTTGTTCTATGGTAAATAATATCTGAGTCAAGATAAGAAATATTTAACTGATAATATTTTCCTCATTTTCTTTTCTTTACTTTCTTATAGCCAGGCTTTTGGAAATTGTTACTTTCATAAATTTCTGTTATAAACATTTCCACATCAGAGACACCTATAAATTGCTTACATAATATATATATTTTAAAGAAGAGTGATGTTTATTAATGTGTTCTGTAGAAAAATATAATTGTTGCACATGTGGACCATTTATTTCCATTTTAGAATGAGTTTTGGTGATGTTTAGAGGAAAGAGAATTACATTTATATTTAACATTTCCATAAGCATTTCAAAAACCTTTAATCACTTAAAAATACAACATGAAGAAATACATTAGAAATTTCCCAGTAATCAATCAACTTAAAACCAAAATTGTTAGAATTTGGCACCTTTGAGCATCATATACAATTGAAAATATCTTTGAAGAAAATAATTGAACACTTTATATTTTGAACATAATTTTTATTCCTGTCATTTTTTTCCTTATAGGTTTATTTAAAAAAATAAAGTCTTGGTTTCTAAATTTTAAATGATTCTTTTTTCTCACTCCTCTAGATTACATTAAAATTTTTGTCTTCTGTTACACAGCCTAAGGAGATAATCTTTAAAAATTCTTGTCTTTGATATTCTCTTTGTTTTTCAGCTCTCATATTTGAAAGTAAAATTCTAAGTAAGTAGCTTGAGTTATTATTAATTGAAATTCATGTTTCCTCAATTCCCTGTCCCTTTATTATGCAAATAAATCAATTTACCGTTAGGTAAATAAGGCTTGAAAAAATATATATTACCCAAATTTTGGCTATTGGGATTCCCTATTATATATAGATATATTTAATTTATTGAAATATATCACTCATACATGGACATACATAAACAATAATATATAATAATAGTTGTGAACTTACAAAACAAACATACGTAACATCATACAGGGCTCTCATACCTCACCCTACCACCAATACCTTGCATTGTTGTTAAACATTTTAAACTAATGATTAAATAGCATCCTCAAGATATTACTACTAACCAAAGTATTTTCCCCCAACTCACCCTATTATTATTTTTTTAATATCATTAATACATGTACATGCATATACAATAAGTGTATAGTAAAAGTTGTGACCTTAACAAAGCAAACATTCATTACATCATACAGCGGTCCCATACATCAACCCTCCATTAACACCTTGCATTATCGTGAGACATTTGTTACAAATTATGAAAGAATATTGTCAAAATCTTACTACTAATTATAGTCCTTATCTTATATTTGGTGTATTTTTCCCCCAACCCACCCTATTATTATTTTTAAAATATATTTTTATGACAGAAGTTGTAAACTTACAAAACAATCATGCACATGTGTAGAATTCCTAAACAACACCCCTCTATCAACACACCACACCCCTGTGGAATACTTTTTACAGATTATGAGATATATCATCCGATTATTACCAGGTTCACAGCATAAGTTTGGCACACATTTTCCATACTTCCCCATTATCAACACAGTACATCTTTGGCATAGATGCTAGAATATTACATTATTACTGTTAACCACACTACATAGGTCACTCTAGTTGTGTTTTTCCCATGCTTCTTCACATTCCCACCACCCTGCAATACTGATGTACATCTGCTCTAGCTCACAAAGGACACTCTTGCATCTGTACCATCAACCACTGTTCTCATCCTCCTCTGGGTTTACTGTGCTATCCACCCTAGATTATCCTGTAGCTTTCTTGTCATTTGGCATTTACATCCTAGACTACCATTTTCAACCTCATCCCCATTTGTAAACCAGCTGTTACTCACTATAATGTGTTACCTTCAACTCTGTACATTTCCACACTTTTACAATAAATTTAATTAAAACTTCTACATACATTAGATATCAGTAGTCCATCTCAGTCCTCCTCTTATCTCATTTAAGAATCCACCACCTACCACCAGGTTGGGAAGATATTTTCCTACATTTTCTTCTAGAAGCTTTATGGTTCTTGCTTTTATATTTAGGTATTTGATTCATTTTGAGTTAATTTTTGTATAGGGTGTGAGATAGGGATCCTCTTTCCTTCTTTTGCTATGGATATCCAATTTTCTCAGCACCTTTTGTTGAATGGACTGTTCTGCCCGAGCTGGGTGGGTTTGACAGGCTAGTCAAAAATCACTTGACCATAGATGTGAGGGTTCGTTTTTTAACCATCAATTTGGTTCCATTGGTCTATGTGTCTGTCTTTATGCCAGTACCATGCTGTTTTTTTTATCACTGTAGCTAGGTAATATGAATTAAAGTCTGGAAATGAGGGTCTTCCAACTTCGCTTTTCTTTTTTAATGATGTTTCTGGCTATTCAGGACCCCTTACTCTTCCAAATAAATTTGATAATCATGTTTTCCATTTATTTAAAAAATGCTGGTGGAATTTTTATTGGGATGGTATTGAATCTGTATATCAATTTGAGTAGAATTGACATCTTAATGATATTTAGTCTTCCAATCTGTAAGCATGGAATGTTCTTCCAATTATTTGTGTCTTTTTAAAATTTCTTTTAACAATGAGTTGTAGTTTTCTGAATACAAGTGCTTTACAATGTTGGTGAAGTTTATTCCTGAATATATGGGTTTTATCTGTCACATATTATTTTCACCACTCTTTTGACACTTTTAGTTACTTTAATTGATATAATCTTCATTTCTAGACTCTCTTCCAGGCCTCTCTCTCCTGTCTTTTCTTTTCAGGCTGTAGCACATCCTTTAGTATTTCCTGCAAAGCAGGTCTCTTGGTTACAAACTCTCTCAGTTTCTGTTTATCTGCACATATTCTGACCTCACCCTCATTTTTGAAAGACAGTCTTGCCGGATATAAGATTCTTGGCTGGAAGTTTTTCTCTTGTAGTATCTTAAATATATTATACCACTGTCTTCTTGCCTCCATGGTTTCTGGTGAGAAATCAGCACTTATTTGGTATCTCTTATATATTATGCATTGCTTTTCCCTTGCTGCACTCAGAATTCTCTCTTTGTCTTTGGCATTTGACATTCTGATTAGTATGTGTCTCGGAGTTGGTCTATTTGGATTTTTTTGGATGGGAGTATGTCGTGCTTCTTGGACATGGACATCTATGCCCTTCAATAGAGTTGGGAAATTTTCTACCATTATTTCTTCAAATATTCTTTCTGCCCCTTGTCCCTTCTCTTCTCCTTCTGGGACACCCATGACATGTTTGTTTGCACGTCCCTTGCTGTTGTTTAATTCCGAGACCTTGTCCAAGTTTTTCCAATCTTTTCTTCATCTGTTCTTTTGGATGTTCACTTTCAGAGGCCATTTCTTCAAGGTCACCAATCCTTTCTTCTGCCTTCTCAAATCTGCTGTTACATGATTCCAGTGTATTTTTAATTTCATTTACTGCACCTTTTATTCCCATAAGATCTGCTGCTTTTCTATGTGTACTTTCAAATTCTTCTTTGTGCTCATCTAGTGTCTTCTTAATATCCTTAATTTTTAGCCATCTCATTTAATTTATTAAGGAGATTTGTTTGAATATCTATGATTAATTGTCTCAACTCCTTTATGTCATTTGGAGGCTTATCTTGTTCCTTTAACTGGCCATATCTTCCTTTTTCTTGGTGTGGATTGTAATTTTGTGTTGGTGTCTTGGCATCTGGCTTACTAGATGAATTTATTCTGAGTGCAGTTTTTCTCTTTAGTTTAGAGCTTCTTGCCCTTCTCCTTGCTGCTTGTGTAGTAGGAGCCAAGGATGTAGTTGGTGCTATAAGCTGTGGAGGCTCAAGCTACCCTCAATGCCCCAAGGACCAATGAAGCTTCTCCCAACTTTCTTCTTTGCCAGGAGTAGGGACAGAGCCACGGCTGTGTGGAATAATCCAACTCATGCAGGCCTAGACTGTAGTTGCCCAGAGTGATTGATGAAGCTTCACACCCCTTTCATCCCTGCTTGGGGCAGGGATGGAGCTGCAGACATGGGCAGCAATCTATGCAGTTTAAGTCCAAGATGACTACAGTTGCCCTGGTAGAAACTGGTCTCTACTGTTGCTGTGATTTTCAGTCAGCCTGGCTTCTCTCATGCTGGGGGTGTAGTCAAAATGGCAGCTACCTGCCTTCTTCTGACTTGGACAGTCTCAAACTTTAGCTGTTTTACTTTAGCCAGTTGAATTTACTAATCAGTAGCTGAAATTGGTGGCCAATTCTCTCTTCCTACCCTGTTTTTGGGGATTGATGCTTCCAATTCCTGTCACGGAATAGCTCCTTGGGTGGCTTGCGCTGCCAGAGTAGGATAATCACCGGCCTCCATGGCGTGGCCTGCAATTTCCCAGAGAGGCTGGCGTAGCTCCCCCAGCTTCCTCCCTGCCCAAGGTGGGCCTGGAGCTTAGGCTAGAGCTGCAATCTGATCTAGATGGAAAAAAGCCAGTCCCTACCAGCACTGTGATTTTCAGTTAGCCCCACTTCCCCTCATGTCAGGTGTGGAGTTAAGATTGTGGCCACCAGCCTCTTTCTGACTTGGAGTGGTTCAAACTTTAGCTATTCTTAGGATTATACTTTAGCCTACCAAATTTACTAATTAGTAGCAGAAGTTGGTGCCCAGCATCTCTTCCTCCCCTGTTTTGGGAAGTGGAGCTTTCAATTCCAGCTGTGGAACAGCTCCAGAGGCGGCTTGTGCCTCCTGTGGAAGATGAGCTCTGGCCTCCGTGGTGTGGAGTGCTCTACTTACAAATCTTCTTAGTAGATGGGCAGTTTCCTCCTTCCATTCTTTCAAGGATGTTGCAGGATGCACTCTGGTCTCCTGGAGCCTCCAAACAAGAGCTCTATATAGCTCTGGGTGATCACCAACTGTCCTGTAGCAGGAGCTGATTCTCGGAACTCTTTACTCTGCTGCCATCTTGCTGGTTGTTCTTGGGATTCCCTGTTATATTTTGGTGTATATATTTAAGACTTTAAGTTTTTTTCTCAAATATGGGGTCTTAACATTTTTACCATTTTGTAAATTGCTCCTATCCTTTGACATTTAGGTTGTCCCTAATTTTTTTTTTAGACATCAGTCTAACAGTTAACTATGTCCCTTCTACTTATCCAATTATTTACTTAAGTTTAATTTCTGTAAGAGAAATTATGTCAAAGGGCCTGGCCTTATATAATAATGATATTTTTCTAAATTATTTATATCTATGACAGTTTTTTCCTCACCCACTAGAAAATTTTTTTTCTCTGTTGCATTTGCTTATTGTCCCTCTCCTGTCCAATAGACACATACTCACAAAATATTTATTTCTTAGGGAAGAAGAAATCTTCATCATGAGGTTGATTACTTAAATAAATATGGACTTCATTAATTCCATTCAAAATTATCTTGATTTCACATTGGAAGGTGACATTTGACCAGAATATTGAAGTAGTTCTGTTAAAGAATTTGTTTTTTCTATGTATTTTAAACTGTATTTAAGGCATTTTATACTGTGTTCTATGCTGTGTGTGTACATATCCATTTACTAAACCTTTGTTCCTTCCATAAAGCAAGTTAATAATGACAACAGGTGATGAAAAGGCCGTTACCATAAAGTACTCATTCTGGGTAAAAAGTACAGGATTATTTGCCTCTTGTCTAAAAAGCACATTTTCTGTGTGAGGTGATGAAATTCCTCTTTTCACTAGCTGTTGCTTATCTGTTTATCTATCCCTCCCTTTGCCTTTCTGAACTCTTTTTCAATTTCTTATAGCATTAGCAATTTAAGACTACTTTCAGGAAAGAATTCAATAATATATTAAATTACATGGCATTCTCAAAGATAAGAAAGCAGACTGATGGGTTGATCTCACATACATCCATTTATATTCTTTCTTCCCTGAACCCTGCTAAAATGAACAGCAGGAACAGCAGCAGTGGAGATAGCAGTGGATAAGAGATTTCAACAATGGAAAGAGTTGAGGTAATTGTCTTAGAACTGAGGAAGTATTAGCTACTTGCTTGCAGAGGGAGATGTCATGAGAAGCAAGTAGATACCCCAAAGACCCTTAGAGAGATCTGGAATGTGGAGGCTCTAGGGATCTCTAAAACCTTAGGTGAAGTGTAGTGCTGAAAACAGAGTCTAGTTTGAAGTTTTTAAAAGGAGTGGTTGGTTTTGCAGATAATCTACCCCATTCTCTGTATCCAAGTGACTTCCCCCCTCCTTCTATAGGAGACTAAATTCTTATTTTCTGGGAGAATTAGTTATGGAGGCTCTGAGTTGAATGATATAGGCATATCAGAAGGTAGGGATGAGGAACTGGGTTGAAAACAGATACTTAGAGCAACTCTGCAAGCTATCTTCTCCTACCGTCTCTTAACGAGGTGTCCCTCCTTTATCCCCTGCCTGGTTGGAGAAGGGAGGATTCTATAGGGAAACTGAGTGAACCTAGAAAATATACCTACAGATACTTATCAACTTTGAGGACCTCTAATGAAATGTCAGCATTTCTGCTTAATCACTCTGAAGGGAATCCATCAGTCATCAAGCCTTGCCTATACACAATTAGCTTTATAGTACCTCACTGTTAATTACAAATGGACAACCAGGTATTTACAGACATCTGATGAAAGCAGTCATTATGAAACATTAAGATCAAGCACTCTAAGATGGAAAAAAAATATATTTGGAGGAAATAAGAGAAATTCCAGGGAGGAAAAGAAAACTTCAAAACAAAGCGATAAAGTCATAGATAAGAGGATATAAAAAAATTGTGCAACAGGATCACAATACCGTTAAAAAGGAAATGATCAGAAAATAAGAAAGAACTCTTGGAAACTAAAAGATGATAGCCAAAATAAAAATCAATTAGAAGGGGTGGGAAATAAAGTTGAAATCTCTCCCAAGTTAAAATACAAAGATAAAGAAATGGAATATAGGAGGTATGATTAGATGCCTAAGCAGCCCAAGGAACCCAACTGAAAATCTATTATAAAAATTAAAATAATTGAGAAATGAATGTTCAAAACTTAATAGACCTCATGTAAAAGAGTCCATTTACAACAGCATACAAAAGAAGCTCTGTAGGAATAAATATAATAATGTGAATTGTCTCTGAAGAAAGCTATTGAAGGTATTGAAGGACTTGCACAAGAGAAGACAAACAATGGAAAGACCTACAGTATTCTTGAATGAGATGATTCAATCTCACAAAAATGTCAACTCTTCTTAAATTAATCTCAATTTAATGTAATACGAATAAACTACTTAGGATTTTTAAAATGCTAAACAGATGATAAAGTTTTTATGGAAAAATAAACAGGTAAGGTTTTTAAAAAGTCTGAAAAATAAGACTGTTGAAGGGGAGGAGCTAGAAGTGGAATACACATAATATACACACAACGCAATGTATAGCCGCAGTAATGGAAAGTTTGTGATAGAGGTATTTGTGATACATATAGAGTAAATGAATAATGAAACAAAATAGAAAGTCCATAATTATCAATTCAAATTTAGTATATGGTAAAGGAGGCGTTTTATATCAGTGAGCAAAAGCTGGTCTATTTGAACAGTTGCATAGACATCTAAGGAAAAAATCAAGTTCAATCTATACCTCAGACTTTACTCAAGAACAAATTTTGGTGGGCCGTAGATTTAAATGTAAAAAGTAGATTCCATCTATTCTATTATGCACATTTTTTCACATTTTAACATCTTTGACATTGGGTTGCAGTTTTAATTTTCTCACATCTCACAGTTGTTCTTGACAGGGTGACAGTCCTGATGTCCAAAATGATAAAAGTTAATGTAGTATTAATTACTAGTATGTTGCTTAGTTGCAGTTTAAAATGTCTTTAAAAATTACACTGTGATTTGACGTTGAAATGAATAATTATATGCAGAAAGACACAGAAACAGAACAGTAGGCATACATTTTATGTTAGTGAAGCAATTATCTATCATTAGAGAATTAATCACAATCCAATATTTTTTTTCTACAAAGGAGTAACCATATAAATACTTTATAGGACTCAAGAAAGGAATATAACCACTAGTAAATGCCATTCAGTTAAATTTTGTTACTCACTTACAAAGGAGATCTCTATCATATGCTAAACCATGTAACTGAAGACAGGAGAGTTACCAAATCTGTCAGATAAATAAACTTGAAAGCAGTGAGAAGCTGGTGTCTCTGATAGATGTGTAGCACAGGATAGTTATTAAGGCAAAACATATTTCATCTAGATCTATTTTTTTCTTATATTAAATGAAATACAGTAAAATTAAAAAGATAATCAGCTGATAGTGAACCAGGAAAGTACCTATTGGAGGTTCGGTGAGAGAGAAATAGGATCAAATAGTCATCTTTGAGAAGGTATTAACTGAGAAAAATGTGGTGTGAGGTCATAAATGTGAAGTTGAGACCAGCTATCATCTTGTGTGTTTTTTTTCTCCAGCTGCATTTCAGCTGCTTGGGGGAAATGCATGGGAATATAATTCCAGAAGAAAAACTTATGAAGCTTGGGAATATTATTTAACATTATTGGACTTGCCTCTCTCTCTCTCTCTCTCTCTCTCTCTCTCTCTCTCTCTCTCTCTCACACACACACACACACACACATATGTATATATATGTATATAGTATTTGACTTTTTATAGAATTCATTTTATTTAATTTTTTCCCCAATTAGCTGGGCATTAGAGGGGAAGACCTTACTCTTACTTCATTCTCATTTATTTATTTATTTATTTAAGATTTATTTATTTATTCATTTCTCTCCACCACCGCCTCATTGTTTTGTGCTTGCTGTCTACTCTCTGTGTGTTCTTCTGTGCTTGTCTTCCCTTCAGACAGCACTGGGAACCGATCCTGGGACCTTCCAGGGTAGAAGACACGTGCTCAATCTCTTGTATCACCTCAGCTCCCTGGTCTACTGTGTCTCTTAGTGTCTCTTCTCTGTGTCTCTTTTTGTTGCTTCATCTTGCTGTGCCAGCTTTCCATGCAGGTCAGCACTCCTGTACGGGCTAGCTCACCACGTGGGCCAGCTTGCCTTTCACCAGGAGGCCCCGGGAATTGAACCCTGGACCTCCTATATGGTAGATGGGAGCCCAGTTGCTTGAGCCACATCCGTTCCCTCATTCTTATTTAGACTGTGGTTTTCCTACTCTATACATCCTTTCATTCTTTTGATATTATTTAGTCCTTTTTAAATTTTTGATAGATATTTCTGTTTCTTAGCATCAACAGCTCTTCTCATTTAGAGTATATGTACATTTTTTGTTTTGTTTTCTTTTTATATTTTATTCTTTGTACATATTTTTTAAGTGTTCAAGACAGGAAAATCTTTGACCAGTGGTTTTCATTCCATATTATTTATTGGTCTCTGGAAACTCGAAATTTAGGCCTTTTTTCTTAATATCTTATTTTTAGTAATCCCATCAGTTTCAATCAGATAATGGAAGTGTATATGTAATAATGTCAGAAAATTTCTTTTGGTGCCTCAGTTTAAAATTAAGTGGGGTTCATTTGAGCATTTCTAAGATACTTTCCTACTCTGAAAATTATAAGATTATATGGTAGAAATTTTAGACCAACAATAAGAGATTCTTAGCCTTAGTTTCAATTACTAATCTTGTTCAAAGCTAAATTAGGCCCTTAAATAATTTCAAATTGTCTCTAAGCAGTTATAGAGGCATTTAAGCTGAACTACAATTTAATGGAGATTGTCATTTAGAAAAAGGGAATAACATTTGAGAAAGCTTTGTCTTTTGCATGCCCCTAATAGTAAAGGTGACTGTTGGGTTAATAGATCCATTGCTTCTAAGTTGTGGAGGGGACTGGAATCATAAGGAGCTCCATTTGAAGGAAAAACTGTTTGGCAATAAAAAATCTCAGCAGGATGCTTTTAAAACTCAACTTAAGACTTCTGTGTGTAAAGGAAAAAAATCACACTAATAGAGGACATTCTTGTGAAGACACAGTTTTGTTATATTTGGATTCTTGCAGGGTCTATTGTAATATAAAATAAGTGATATTTTTATGAATTAGCTGTTAAAGTTATTGGGTAGAAAGTGCCTGCTGTTGATGTTTCGCTTTGTATTATCTGTTGAAAATTTCTTAACTGTTCAAAGAAACATTTAACTTTTGACCTTCTTAAACAAAATGTGTCTGCTACTACATACCATGCTGGCCAGGTCTTTGAAGCCACAGGTGTAATTGTAATTTATTGTTTAAGTCTCATAGCTTTTATTTGTCTGGCTATGATAGGTTTGTATGAAGAAATTTATTGCTCTAGCAAATGTAATGGGCATGTATTTTTTCTATAGGATCAAACTGAACTTACTGAATCAGCAGGACTGGCTAGTGGTGCAGTGAGCATCATGAATAAGCACCGAGAAGTCTATTCCTTATCACATGTGTAAGGGGGAAAAGGTAAGAAAACAAATGTTCTTATTTCTCTTTAAGATTGAACTTGAGAAAACAACTAGACACAGAAAATAATGCTGATGTATATATGTTGCTTGCTTTATTTATAGCATTGCGTCTTAAGTCAAGTGTGCAGTTTTTACATATGACAACATGGGTTAACCTGGAGTTATGTTGAGTGAAGCAAGCCAGATACAAAAGGACAAATACTGTCTGATTTCACTATTATGAACTGAATATAATGAGCAAACTCATGAAGTTAATAGCTAGAATATAAGTCACCAAAAAATAGAATGAAGTTAGAGAACGGAAAACAAAAGTTTAATCTGCAGAATTGGTAAAAAGGATGTTTGTAAATGTTTGGAAATGAATAGAAATGGTGAATGCACATCAGAGTGTTTGTAATTAGCTGTGCTAATAATGGGTTTGATAGTGGTTGAAAGGGAAAGTCTAAGGTCATGTATATCACTAGAAAGAAAGCTAAAAAAGGAAACATGGGGGGGATGGATGTGGCTCAAATGGTTGGGCATCTGTCTTTCATATGGAGGGACCTGGGTTCGATCCCCGGGACCTCCCAGTAAAAAATAAAGAAAAATATAGAAGGCGTGTGGGCTGCCAGGTCCCACGAGTGGGTGCACTGCCAGGCCCTGTGCGCGGGTGCACTGTCAGGCCCTGCAAGTGGGTTATACCCCCAGGCCCTGCGTTTGGGTGTGCCATCAGGCCCCGCGCACGGGTGAGTCTCCTAGGCCCCGTGTGCAGGTGAGCCCCGCAGTCTCTGCTTGCAGGTGTGCCGCCAGGCCCCGCAGCAAGATGATGACGTAACAGGAGAGTGACACAAGGGAGAGCCAAGATGAGATGTGCTGAAAACCAAGGAACTAAGGTGGCGCAGGTGGTAGGATGTCTCTGTCCCACATCGGAGGTTCCCAGGATTGAATCCTGGTGAAGATAGGAGGAGAAGGATGAGAGGAGAGGGCAGGAAACAGACACAGAGAATTGCCCAGTGAATGGACACAAAAACAACAAAAACGAGGTGGCGGGGTAAAAATGGATGAAAGTAAATAAATAAATAAATAAATAAATAAATAAATCATTAAAAAAAAAAAAAAAAAAAAAGGAAACCTGGGACATTATAGCATAATGAACCCTGGTAAAAAATGAGTGTCGTTAATAGTGTGTATATAAGAATGTCTTTCTCTGAAACAGAACAAATGCATTGTAATGTTACAAGATGTTACTATCAGGGTGGTATTTGGGCAAAAATACAGCCAAAGCAAACTGTGAACAGTAGTGTATTACTATGTTAATACTACTATATTAATAACTTTCCATCAATGGTAAAGAAAAAAATGTATGCTAAGTGAAAGAAACTAGACAAAAAGTACTACAATATTGTTTGACTCCATCTGTACAAAATTTAAAAACAAATAAATTATAGAGACAGAGATATTGAGAGGTGACTACTAAGGTTTTTTTGTTTTTTTGTTGTTGTTTTCTTTTTATTGGAGTAATGAAATGTTCTAACATTGATTGAAGTGATGAATGTACAACTCTGATTTTACCAAATGTCATTGATTGCACACTTTAGATGGAGTGTATGGTTTATGAATATATTTCAACAAAATTAAAAAAAAAGTACAGTTTTAAAAGAAGATTTTACTTAAATTCAGAGCAAAATATTTAAAAATTACTGTTTAATTAGGCCAAAAAGCTCCTCTCTCTATCTGTGTTTGGCTTCTCCCTTCTAGAGTCAATTTCTTGAGCATAGAAAGGTAATTTCAGCATAAGCAAAAACATGGATTTGAGTAGTATTGTTAGCAGAAAAGAGTGGTATATCTACCTAATTAAAGTTAATTCATGTTTCTTAATCATCATGTAAGAACTAAACAATTAAAGACAATTTTGGCATGGGGAATCAGAATATAAATTTAATTACATTATTTTATTTTGTATTTTTAGACTAGTTGTGAAGAGAAATAATTTCCAACAGAAAACTGGAAGTATTTTATTAATTTGTAAAGAGCAAGAATCTTTGACTTTCTCCTGATTTCTTGTTTGATTTTTTTCAAGTCTTATTATTTAAGGGGTGGAAAATGACAGGGGGTGGGGAAAGGCATTGATTTCAGAAACAGATTGTGCCATTCATTAATGGAGTGTTGTATCCTCTGGCTGAGTTCTCTGGTTTTCCTTAGGAGCTATGGGGATAGAGGCATGGGTCTGGCAGGTGTGACAGGAGACTGAATTCCTTTTGTTTCTGGTTAAGGTGGAACAAAGCCTCTTGGCAGTGGTGCCTTCCTTATCAGTACTTTGGGGTCTGCTGTTGGCAAGCGATTTCTTGGTCCCTGGTCTTTTCACATGGGATTCCCTTTCTCTGGAGTGCCCTTCTCTGCCTTCACCTGGTAAAACCTTACTCATCCTTTAGGCATTACCTTTTCAGGAAGCTTTCCCCACTCCCTGCAGCAAAGTGTACCAGTCATCCACCAGAATCCTTTCTCCCTTTCTAAAGTAGCTGCAGCTGGGTCATGGCAGTCCCTTTAGCCCACTTTGCAACTAGATGTGGCTATGTGACTAAGCTTACTAAAAGAATGTGAGCAGAAATGATGTGTGCACTTTCAGGACTGTGTTTTTAATAGACTATGCATGCCTCCTCTCCCTTCTCTTTCTCCCTACTGCTGGCCCAACCTAAATATTGCTGAAACCCAGCTTTGACTATGTAGATGAGGACTATATCCTAAATCGGTGCCAGTCAAAGTGTGGTCCACCAACCAGATAGCTTTCTTGAATTGTTATTGTTCCATGCTGAGATAAGGAGTTATGTTTATTTCAGTTGACATTGTTTTGTACCAAGTCTTTATCCATGAAGTGTATTGATCTGTATTTCCTTATAGACTGGTACTTGAGTAGCACTGCTGTAGGAGATGGTGGAGAACCAATGTGGAAGGAACCTGGGTCCCTCCACTGCAATGAGTAGAGGTGCCTGCAGATTTATAATACTTGACCTTGATTGTTATGTGAAATAAAAATAAACTTCTCTCTTGTTTGTGCCATAGAAAAATTATTGGAATATTTGTTACAGTAGCTTACTCTGCCCCAAATAATAACATGCCTACCTCAGTCTGATTTGAATCCCCTGTTCTTTGGTTCTATAGCATCCAGTACATATATCAGTTAGTGTAAACCACAGTGTTTTATATTTTAAGTTACTTGTCCATCTCGCCTATGAGACATCAGGCTCCTTTAGGGTCAGGGCATTGTCTGATTAGTCATTGTGACTTAGTGGCTAGGATAGTGCCTGGTACATAGTAGATATTCAGTAATATTTGATGCATGACTATACGCATGCTCATAGTAATAAATATATGGTATAAAAAGGAAGTACCATGAAGGAGACATAAAAGAAGCAATCAGGTGCATATTGTAAAAGTGGGATCCCTAAGACTGAGATTTGAGAATGTCCAAAAGGACCCTGGTCCATAGAATAAAAAAGAAGTCTAAGAAGCAGTAGGACAAAACAAGAGGTCCTCAAGAACAACTGTACTGAAAAAAGTAATTATATTCCTCTTTGAGATATGCATGTATGAATATTTAATATACTTTTATTTTTTATAAGAGCTGGAAACTTTTATAAGAAGGCAAATAAAGACTCCTAATATAAGGTGTAAATCCTCTGACATTTCAGAAGACTGCCTCTCTGCCAAATCCTCAGAAGACTACAGGTTTTTCTTTAAAAATGAAACTAGAGATGCTCAAGACTTGGAGGTATCAGATATAACAGAGATCATGGATGAGGCACCATACTCACAGCAGTGGGATTAAGAGAAATCCTACTTATTGAAAGGCAAAATCCTTCTCCCCCTCTTATGTTATTCTTCGTTCAGAAGCTGGCTGCCTGACATTATATTCCTGCACCCTTTACTAGAGATTAAAAGATTCAGCTTTGGAGTCAAAGAAAAGACCTATATATACTGACATTAGAGGGTTTCTTTTAGAGGGTTTCTTAATGAGATAGCTGTGGAAGACTGCTAATTGACAAGTCAAACCCACACATGGCACATGCAGAGCTTGCAAGTGGGTTTTTTCCCTCAATAAACTTTTCTTTTAGAACAGTTTTAGATTTACAAAAAAATGGCAAAGATAGTACAGAAAGTTCTCACATCCCACACCCAGTTTGCCCTATTATTAACATCTTACATTATTAGTATGGTATATTTCTTATAATTAATGAAACAGTATTGATACATTATTATTAACTAAAGTCCATGCGTTATTCAAATTTCCTTAGTTTTTACCTTTTGTCTCCTTTCTATTCCAGGATCCTGTCCAGGAACCACATTATATTTAGTTGTCTGTCCCTAGGTACTCTTGGCTGTGACAGTTTCTCAGGCTTTCCCTGTTTTTACTAAACTTGGTAATTTTGAGGAGTTCTGGTCACCTATTTTGTAGAGTGACCCTAAGCTAGGATTTGTCTGAAGTTTTTCTCTTGATTAGACTGGGGTTATGGGTTTTTGAGAGGAAGACCACATAGATGTCAAGGGTATCTACTGTCAACATGACTTATCACTGTTCATGTTGATCTTGATCACCTAGCTGAGGTAGAGTTTGTCAGATTTCACACGTCTAAAGTTGCACTTTTTTCTCCTTTTCCATACTGTACTCTTTGAAAAGAAGTCACTATGTACAGCTCACACTTGTGGAGGAGGGATTTATGCTCCCTCTCCTTGAGGGTAGAGTATCTACATAAATTATTTGGAATTCTTATGCACAGGGGATTTGTCTCTTCCATTTATTTATTCAGTTATTTATTTAAATCAGTATGAACTCATGTATATTTATTTTATCATTTGTGTTGTAATCCAATACTACTTTATTCTTTATTTTGTTGTTCAAATTGGTCCATCTTTGGCTGTTGGGAGCTCTTATGATGTATCCTCATCTTTTTTTTTTTTTTTTTAAATCATTAATTTCTGGCAGTATTGATTCAGAATAATCCAGACTCATCTCGCATATTTCCTACCTCATTCCTAGAATCAACCATTCTGCCAAAGAATCAGGGTCTATATATATATATTTAAACAGCTTTATTGAGCTACAATTCACACGTTTTAAGTGCACAATTCAATGGATTTTAGTGTATTCACAGATATGTGCAACTATCGCCACAGTCAATTTTGGAACATTTTAATCACCTCAAAAAGCACATCCTCACCAACAGTTGTTATTAACTGACTTTTTTCCTTCTAGCCATCCTACTTAGTGTGAAGTGGTATCATTTTGTGGTTTTGAGTTGCATTTCCCTGATGGCTAATGATGTCAAGCATCTTTTCATATGCTTATTGGCCATTCATATATGATCCTTGGAGAAATGGCTATTGAGAGTCTTTGTGCATTTCTTAATTGGGTTGTTTGCCTTTTTATTATTGAGTTGTCCAATTGTCATTTAGTACTTAATTTGTTAAATGAATGGGTTTGTGAAAGACAGTGACCAAAACACAAAAATACATAAAAGGAACTTGGAGAAATAGCTAATACTGAAAACAGATGAAAAAAAAAAAGTGTGAGTGTCTCGGAGGGGGAAGAGAAGTAATCATATTCATGAAACAAGAGCAAGATGTCCTAAAAAGGTTCAGAGAGAGAAAGTACCCTGAAACTTAAAATATGATTATTTGCTGTATTTTAAAAATTTTAAAATAGTCTCAAACCTTATAGAAAAGTAGCAAGACTAGTACAAAGAACTTTATTTCTCTGAACCATTTGAGAGTAAGTTGCTAGATGCATGCCCCATCACCATTGAATGGCTTACAGTATTTCTTGCAAATTAGGACATTATCCTACAATAACCACAATGCAGCCATCAAAACCAGGGTATTAATGTTGATGCATTATAACCATATCATCCTCAGACCTCTTTCAAGTTTTGCCATTGTCCCAATAATGTCCTTTATATCAAGAAGCTCTGGTTTAGAATCACATGTAGTTAGTTGTCATGTCTCTTTAGTTTCTTTCAGTCTGGAACAGTTCTGTAGTCTCTCTTTGCCTTTCTTCATCTTGATACCTTTGAAGATAGCAGCAGTTATTTTGTAGAATGTCCATCAATTTGGGTTTGTCAGATGTTGCCTCATGATTTGATTCAGGTCATACATTTTTTCGTTAAAGCTTTTTATTTTGAGACATTTTGAAACTTCCAGGACAGTTGCAAAAATAGTAAAAAACCAATACAGAGAGCTCCAACATACTCTACCACCAGATACCCAGATCTGCCAATTTAATATTACCACAATTGCCGTTTCATTCTGTCTGTCATTCTGTCCTATCTATCTATCTGCCTCTCTGTCTGTTTTATGAATGTTTGAGAGTAGGTTGTATACAGCATGCTCCTTGAACGCATAATACTTTCATGTACATTCCCTAAGAACAAGGATATTCACTTAGGTACGTACTTTAAATACAGTTATCAAGTTCAAGAAATTTCATATTGATATAAATTAACAGTCTATATTCTAGGGGCCAGCTCGATAGCCCAGTGGATAGGGCGCCGGCATACCACATGGGAGGCCCCGGGTTCGATTCCCGGGGACCTCTCCTAGCGGGCAGACCGCCTTGAGAATGGCAAGCTGCCATGGGCAGGCCGGAGCTGCCGTGGGCAGGGCAAGAAGCTGCCACGGACATGGCAAGAGCCGCCATGGGCAGGGCAGGTCGCCCACGGATGGAGCGCAGCCAGCCACCCGCAAACTGAAAGCCGGCCGTGAACGGACGCAGAGACCGCCCACAAGTGGGGAAAGCCGCGCCTGCGCAGTGACCACTCTTGGCGCGTCGCCGCAGCGGGGGGGAAGGGGAGATATGTAATAAAATAAATAAATCTTTAAAAAAAAAAAAGTCTATATTCTAATTTTTTTATATCCATAATATCCTTTTGAACATTTTTTCCCTTATTATTAAATCCATTTCATGATCATATATTGCATTTGTCATTGTCTCTTTAATTGCCCCCCTTTTAAATTGTGGAAACATATATACAACATATAAACTTTCCCATCTCAACCACACCCAGGCATACCATTCGGTGGGATTAATTATATTCAAAATGTTGTGCTATCCTCAACACCATCCATTATTATAACTCTCACATCAAACCAAACAGTAACCCTATACACTTTAGGCATTAACTCCCCAATGCCCTTCTACTCTGTCCCTGCTCCAGTTAACATGTTCTTTACTTTCTGTCTCTATGAGTTTTCATATTCTAGCTATTTCACATAAGTGGAATCATTACATATCTGTCCCTTTGTGCTTGACTTATTTCACTAAACTTAATGTGTTCAAGATTCATCTATATAATAGCATGTATCAGAACATCATTCTGGAAGAGAAAAACCACATGATCATCTCAGTTGATGCAGAAAAGGCATTTTACAAATCCAACATCCTTTCAGGATAACAACACTAAGGAAACTATGAACAGAGGATAACTTTCTCAACATATAAAGTGTATTATGGGGGCCGGCTCGATAGCCCAGTGGATAGGGCGCCGGTACACCACATGGGAGGCCCCAGGTTCGGTTCCCGGGAACCTCTCCTAGCGGGCAGACCACCTTGAGAATGGCAAGCCGCCATGGGCGGGCCAGAGCCGCCGTGGGCAGGGCAAAAAGCTGCCACGGACAGGGCAAAAGCTGCCACGGGCAGGGCAGGTCACCCGCGAATGGAGCCCAGCCAGCCACCCGCGAACTGACGCAAGAGCCAGCCGTGAATAGAAGCAGAAGCCACCCACAAGCGGGGAAAGCCGCGCCTGCGCAGTGACCAAGTCTCGGCGTGTCGCCGCAACGGGGAGGAGGGGAGATATGTAATAAAATAAATAAATCTTTAAAAAAAAATAAAGTGTATTATGAACAACCCACAGTAATGATCATACTCAATGGTGAAAGACTAGAAGTCTTCCCCTAAGATTAGGAACAAGACAAGGATGCCCACTCTCCCCTTTTAGTCAACATTGGATGTTCAGGTCAGAGTAGTCAGGCAAGAGAAAGAAATAAAAGGTATTCAAGTTAGAAAGGAAGAAGTAAAAATATCTCTATTTGCAGATGTTATGATCCTATATATAGAAAATCCCAAAGAATGTACAAGAAACCTACTAGATGTAATAAATGAATTCAGCAAAGTTCATGTAGAATTGCAAGGGTCCCCAAATAGCCAAAACAACTTTGGAAAGGAACAACAAATTTGGAGGACTCAATTTCTGATTTGAAAACTTATTACAAAACTACAGTATTTAAAACTGTGGAACAGTTATAAGGATAGACAAATAGACCAATGAAATAGAAGTGAAAGTTCAAAGATATATCCACATAACTATGACAGGTTGACTTTTGACAAGGGTCCTAGTCCATTGAGTTGGGAAAGAATAGACTAGTCAAGAAATGGTGCTGCTACAACTGGAAATCCACATTCAAAAGAATGAATGTGGACCCTTACAACTCATCATATACAAAAATTAATTATAATGATCAGTGACTAAATGTAAGAGTTAATATTATAAAATTTTTACAAGAAAACAAAGGGAAATGTTTTCAGTACCTTGTAGTAGGCAATGGATTTTTAGATTTTACAACAAGAGCATAAGCAACAAAAGAAAAAATAAAATGGTCTTCATCAAAATTAAAAACTTTTGTGCATGAAGGGACGTTATCAAGAAATTGAAAGTACAGCTTATACAAATGGAGAATATATTTGGAAGTCATTAAACTGGTAAGTGTCTGTGATGGTTTGAAACTGTATGTTCCTCAGAAAAGCATATTTTAAAAGTTAATCCATTCCTCTAGGTGTGAATTTATTGATGAGTGCTTCAGTTAAGGTGTGATATACCTTAATCTTAAATGTGTCTTAATCCTCTTTTTGGAGTCCTTTATAAATGGGATGAATACAGAGAGAGACAGAGAGAGAGAGGGAGAGAGAGAGAGGGGGGCGGGGAGAGAAAGAGAGAGAGCCATGGAAGTAAGAAGCTGAACACGGGGCCGGCTCGATAGCCCAGTGGATAGGGCACCGGCATACCACATGGGAGGCCCTGGGTTTGATTCCCGGGGACCTCTCCTAGCGGGCAGACCGCCTTGAGAATGGCAAGCCACCATGGGCGGGCCGGAGCCGCCGTGGGCAGGGCAAGAAGCTGCCACGGACATGGCAAGAGCCGCCACGGGCAGGGCAGGTCGCCCGCAGATGGAGCACAGCCAGCCACCCGCGAACTGAAAGCCGGCCGTGAACCGACGCAGAGACC